>MU700910.1:0-28359 GCA_026770625.1 Nicotiana glauca | reverse complement strand
AGTCAAACCCTTTACTTGACTCGGGATTCAAACCGGTGACTTGGGACACCATAAATCTCCCAAGTGGCGACTCTGAATCTTTTAAATAAAAGAATCCCGTTTCAACCGTCCTTTAATTGGAAAAACTCTTTTTTTTTATTATATCCCTTTCGCCGGGGTGTAAGCACCGTAAAAAAGAGGTGTGACAGTCATAATATATATTATGTAGCTACTTGAGACCTTAAGTCTCTAAACTAGGCATAAATTCTTAAAACAACAAGTTGAGTAGTTACAATTAATTTGAGGACAGAGTATCACCAGTTGAAGATTTAGGACTCGGATATTTTTAAGACAACTTTCAGGACCCGTCATGGTTATTATGAGTTCTTTGTGATGTCTTTTGGGTGCACTAATGCCCTAACATCATTCATACATCTGATGAACAGTATGTTTCAACTTTATCTCGACTCATTCATTATTGTTTTCATTGATGATATCCTGGTGTACTCTCATAGCCAGGAAGAGCATGCCCAACATTTACGAATGTTGTTGTAGCTGTAGAGGTAGGAGAGGCTTTATGACAATTTCTCCAAGTGTGGGTTTTGGCTTAGTTCAATGGCGTTCTTGGGGCACGTGGTGTCCAGTGAGGGTATTCAGGTAGATCCAAAGAATATAGAGGCAGTTTAGAGTTCGCCCAGATCGTCCTCAACTACGTAAATTCTAAGCTTTCTTGGTCTGGCTGATTATTACCGTCGGTTCATGTATGATTTCTCATCTATTGCATCACCCTTGAAAAAATTGACACAAATGGGAGCTCCTTTTTGAGGCAAACTTTCAGAAGCTCAAAACTGCCTTGACCACAACTCTAATTCTAGTTTTACCATCAGATTCTGGTTCTTATATAGTATATTGTGATGTTTATCGGACCGCTATTGGGTGTGTCTTGATATAGGAGGGTAGAGTGATTTCTTATGCTTTGCACCAATTGAATCCATATGAGAAGAACTGTCATGTTCATGATTTGGCGATGACTGCTATTGTCCATGCGTTGAAGATTTGGAGACACTATTTCTATGATGTGTCCTGTGAGTTATTTAGTGATCATCATAGCCTCTAGCACTTATTCAAATTGAAGGATATCAATTTGAGGTAGCGTAGATGGTTGGAGCTTCTAAAGGACTATGATATTACTATTTTGTATCAGTCGGGAAAGGCCAATATAGTGGCCGATGCCTTGAGTAGGAAGGCAGTGAGTATGGCCAGTCTTGCATTCATTCCTGTTGGGGAGAGACCTGTTGTAGTTGATGTTCAGGCTTTGGCCAACTAGTTCATGAGATTGGATATTTTGAAGCCCAGTCGGGTTCTAGCTTGTATGATTTCTCGGTCTTCCTTATTTGATCTCATCATAGAGTGCCAATATGATGACCCTCATTTTCTTGTCCCCAATGACAAAGTTCAGCACGGTGATGCCAGTGATGTGACTATTTGCGATGATGGGGTGTTGAGGATGCAGGGCCAGATATGTGTGTCCAATATAGATGGGTTACAGTAGTTGATTCCTGAGAAGGCCCACAGCTCGCGGTATTCCATCAATCCGGGTGCCACGAAGATGTACAAGGATTTAAGACATCACTATTGGTGGAATAAAATGAAGAAGGATATAATTGGGTTTGTAGCTTGGTATCTCAACTATCAGCATGTAAAATATGAGCATCAAAGATAGGGTGGATTGCTTCAGAAGATAGAGATTCCAGCATGGAAGTGGGGAGAATCACCATGAATTTTGTAGTTGGGCTTCCACGGACTTCGAGGAAGTTCGATTCTATTAGATTTTTTGTGGATCGGCTGACCAAGTCCGTGCAATTCATTCTTATGAGTACTACTTATTCTTTGGATCGATTGGTTGATATTTACATCAGAGAGGTTGTTCACCTGCACGGTGTGCTAGTTTCCATCATTTTAGATAGAGGCCAGCAATTTACATCACATTTTTGGAGAGCCGTGCAGCGAGTGTTGGGCACTCAGGTTTAGTTGGAACAAGATTGTCACACCTCCTTTTTACCATCCGGAAAGGGTATAAGGGAGTTTTTTCCAATTAAAGTGACAATCAAAACGATATTTTTTTTTTCAGAGTTGCCACTTGGGATAATTTATGGTGTCCCAAGTCACCGGTTTAAATACCGAATTGAGGAAAGATTGACTCTGTTTTACAGTCTGCAAAACACAAAAATCCGGGTAAGGAATTATGTTAACCCTAGAGAAGGTTTTAAGCATTTTCGCGTTATGTGGTTTTAGCATGGTCACTCAAATATTATTATTGGCCTATTTATCTAATTTAAAACATTTTTGAAACCTATGTGCATCTTTATCCCTTTGAAACTACTTTTAATAATCCAGATTGTCCTACAGTTAATTATTTTATTACATGTTACAAATCATGTCGCGGGAACCGTACCCACAATCTACAACATGTTTATTTTATTAATAAAATAAAATTATGGTCGGGTCACATAAATATACCAGATTGTCCTGCAGTTAATTATTTGATTACATGTTACAAATCATGTCACGGAAACTGTACGCACGATCTACAACATGTTTATTTTATTAATAAAATAAAATTGTGGTCGAGTCACATAAATATACCTCCGGATTTTAAATTTGTGTATCACAACTACATCACGAGAACCGTACCCATAGCTATAATACTTTATTTAATTACCTCACCTAAAGCAAACTATGAGAATTCAAGGCATTTTTTTTACATTAGTTAAGATAATTAATATTAGGGCCATAGATTAGGTGATTCAATTTTGGGAATGGAGCACCTCAATTTCTTTCAAAGGAAATGCATTCAATTAAATGAACTACGGACACTCATTATTTAAAACTAATTTGAAATTAGGTATCGCAACCATGCCATGGGAAATGGAATCATACCCGTAGTTGTGATGATTTAATTACGTGCCTAAAGCAAACTACGAGATTCATGTATTATTTTTGTTAAACTACTTCGAGACATATTGAGAGGCCATAATTTATGGAAAATTCTTTGTAAGATCAACCTGTACATTCCTTGACAGACATATTTGGGAAGAAATCACATGAATTAAATCATAAGAAGGGGGCTAATTACCATTATGCGAAGAGACTAAGTCAATGTACACAAAAAAACGAGCCAACCACAATTGCTTATTAGGAAATAAACATAATTGAACTCACACATACTCCATAAAGAATGAAAGAAAAAGAAAACAAAGGAACAAAATGACACTCAAAGATGTTCAGTCACGATTGACATTCATCAAACCATTCACATGATCTTAACATTCCAACAATTATATAGATTAATAAAGATGAAACCATAACAGATTTAGATTTAACACATGTTGAAATCATGATAAAACATTGCAAGAATATAGCATAAACAATTTAATTTTATTTGTAGCTCAAATAGAGACTATCAAGATAGATAAGTGCACCTACTTGCAGAGAGATAGCAACAAGGAAACAAAGAGCAACTTGGACTTCAAATTTATAGCTTTAACCAACAGAATGAACATCATCAATAAAATAGTTATTCTTCCTTAACTTCATAGATATAAACCCAGAACTTTGTAACAGAAGATTTGAGCTTCAAGAAAACCTTGAGCCTTTTCTGTTTTAGTTTTTTGGATCTTTTCAGACTAGGATTTCAGAAACCTTTCCACTGGGAGTGAAACAAAATGGAAGACCTCTGAAAATTGCATCCTTATATGTCTATAAATGAGTGAAGAAAGGTTCCATTTATAGTGAATAAAGGTTCCATTTATAGTTACTGAATCTGTCATGTGCCTCACAGAAGAATTATTCCCTCAAAAAAACCTAAAAGCATCTTTTCTACCAGAATTGGGACAACTGGTAGCTTTTGATTTGTTTCAGCATTTGTGCTGGCCAAAACTGAGCTAGCTACCCCAAATTCTAGAAGCTTCTTACATTAGCCTTATCTGAAAATCCTATTTCATACCCTTCCCATGGCCCCTTAAATTTTTTTATTTTTTCAATTAATCCCCTTATAAATTCCATTTGTTTACAAATAAGAACCAACAAAACAAAACCCAAATTGATACCAATCAAAGACTGAAGAGACCAAAATATTTTTTACAATTAAACTTTAAACTAACCCTAACCCTGAATATTTTTAGCATGAATCGATTCTAGATTGAGGCAGAAACAGAAGTCGACAAGAAACTGCTACCAAAATGACTCTCACCAAAAGGCTGTTAAAATTTATTAATCAAACTATTAAGATGAATACTAAACAGATTCTAACAAGCACAAACCTAATATACTGAAATTAACCTAAATTAAAACATGCGAACTAAGCAAAGAGAACAATTATGGAAAGGGAATTTACCTAGAATGCAGAAATGAACCATAGAAGTGAATTGGTCCAGCAGCAGGTTCGAATAGATTCCGATGGCCACAGTATGAACTAAGACCAACATCAATTGATCTCCCTCAGTCAAGAACAATTGATTGATATAGGTCTTGGGTTCAAATGAGCCTAACTTGAAAGGGAAAACAGAAAAAAATGAGAAAAGCCTAGGGTTTCAACTTTTTAAATCTAAAATATAGAGATTTCTTGATTTATTCCAAGGAAGTGGTTGAGAGACACAGAAAGAGGGGAAGATGGTGATTGCACGGTGTCAATTTCAGTGGGTTTAGAGAAGGTTGGGTGGTGGTCGGCGGCATAGGTTGTATAGGACATTAGGGCGTTTAGGGTTCGAGTTCAGAGGGAAGGAGACGGGAAAAAGGAGGGAGGGGGGAGCGGGGGCTGAAGGGTTTGAGGGGTGAGTTCGGACATATATATGGGGGAGAGCTTGTTAGTTCCCATACGTTCGATCAAAAGAAATCAACGGAAGGGATTTGATAGTCACGAAACGATGTCGTTTGGTTAAGTGGGGGGGGGGGGGGGAGGGGCTGGACCGGGTGACTTGGTTTTGGGCCTAGTTTGTATCGGTTATTTGGGTATAAAAATCAGCCCATTTCAAATTAAACCCTTTCCTTCCTCAATTTCTTTCCTTATTTCCTTTTTCTTTGTTTTTATTTTCTTTTTTATCAATTAAAAATTCTAAATTAAATTCTTAAATTAATATAAATAGTAAAATTAAGATAATTATTTTATTATAATATTAATAAAAATTAGTTAACCCTAGACTAAAAGAGAAAAATTACTAATCTAAAATTGAAAGCTAAAAATATAAAAGTGAACCAATTTTTTGTTGTTTTTATCTTAATAAAATAATTAATTAACTAATTAATCCTAAAAATATGAAAACAAAATCTCAATGCAATGCATGGTATTTTTGATATTTTTTTAATGATTTTAATAAAAGCAAACATGCACATAAATGCAAACAAATAACAAAACAAGAATCATATAAAATTGCAAACAATTGGAAAAAATCTATTTCTGTAATTTGTAGGAGTATTTCACATAGGGAAAAAATTATGTGCTCATAGCTTCCCCTCTTTGCTCGGAAACACGAAGAGTTTTCGGGCAAAGATAAAATGAGCGGATACGAGCGATTTTTGCTTGTTTGAATACTCCATGGGAAGCATTTTTTGAATGATGTGACCGAACCTTGCTTCCGAGGTTGCTTACATATCCTTGGTTATAAAGGAATCAGGTTAGTGTTGTTATTAAAGATTTTGTAGCTAGGACTAGTGGGAAGCTGTGATTTTACTATTGCTGCTGCTACTACTGTTTGCTGAACTCCTTATTACACCAAGACAAAATGGATAGAAGCAAGGCTAGCTATGATCTATGAGTTACAAGAATCCTATCTATATATCTTCAAACCTGATCTTAAAACTTCTGCAGTTATGCCCTGCATCTTGAAATATTGACTTGCACTCTCGAAGTAAGCTTCTTTTGTTGCTAACTCGAATTGAATTCAGAAATAAATTCCCTTGTCTTTCCACGTGGGCACCTGATGCTTGAACTTGAAATGAATTCCCTTGTATTTCCAGGTGGGCGCCTGCCGCAAATACTTGAACTGAATTCCCTTGTTTCTCCAGGTGGGGTGCTTGTTGCCAATACTAGAATTGAATTCCTTTGTTTCTCCAGGTGTACGCCTGCTGCCAATACTTGAAATGACTTTCCTTGTTTCTCTAGGTGGGCGCCTGTTGCCAATACTTGAACTAAATTCCCTTGTTTCTCCAGGTGGGCGCCTGCTGCAAATACTTGAAATAAATTCCCTTGTTTCTCCATGTGGGCGCCTGCTCCCAATACTTGAAATGAATTCCCTTGTAGGTGGGCGCCTGCTGCCGATACTTAAAATGAATTCCCTTATTTCTCTAGGTGGGCTCCTTTTGCCAATACTTAAAATGAATTCCCTTGTTTCTCCAAGTAGGCGCCTGTTGCCAATACATTAAATGAAATTCGTTATTTCTCTAGGTGGGCGCATGTTGCCAATACTTGAAATAAATTTCTTTGTTTCTCCACGTGGGGCGCCTGCTGCCAATACCTGAAATGAATTTCCTTGTTTCTCCAGGTGGGCGTTTGCTACCAATACTTGAATTGAATTCCCTTGTTTCTCCAGGTGGGCACCTGCTGCCAGTAATTGAAATGAATTACCTTGTTTCTCCAGGTGGGTGCTGTAGCCGATACTTGAAATGAATTCCCTTGTTTCTCCAGGTGGGCATCTGTTGCCGATACTTGAAATGAATTCCCTTGTTTCTCCAGGTGGGCTTTTGTTGCTAATACTTGAAATGAATTCCCTAGCTTCTCTAGGTGGGCGCCTGCTACCAATACTTGAAATAAATTCCCTTGTTTCTCCAGGTGGGCGCCTGTTGTCGATTCTTGAAATAAATTCCCTAGTTTCTCTGCCCATACTGGAAATGAATTCTCTTATTTCTGCAGGTGGGCGCCTGCTACCAATAGTTGAAATGAATTCCCCTGGACATTCCCTTGTTTCTCAAGATGGGCGCCTGCTGCCAATACTTGAATTGAATTCCCTTGTTTCTCCAGGTGGGCGCCTGTTGCCAATACTTGAATTAAATTCCCTTATTTCTCCAAGTGGGCGTCTGTTGCCAATACTTGAACTGAATTCCCTTGCTTCTCTAGGTGGGCACCTACTACCAATACTTTAAATGAATTCACTTTTTTCTTAAGGTGGGTGTCTGCTGTAAATACTAGAACTAAATTCTCTTGTTTCTCCTGGTGGGCGCCTGCTATTACGTCAAAACAGGCAAATAAAAGAAACTTTTCTGTCCCAGTTAGTTACTGGGAACATCTGTAAGTGTTAATCGAATCTTGTCATCAAAATATCTATAATAAATCAAAAACTAAATCTCATCTTAAGAGTGAAAACTTGAAAGCTAAATTCAACTTCCTAAAGGTGAAACTTATGCTAAATCTCATTATCTAATGAATGTTTTAAAATTAAGTCCCATTATCCATAAGGGTCCTAGAAACTTGAAATTAAATCCCATTATCCAGGAGGGTCCTGAAAATTTATGGTTATACCTATCTGATGCACGCATTCTCTACGGAAGGTCCTTCAAAACATGAAACTTCCTGCCCTTGTTTCAATCAAAGAAAATCTTATCAGTTTGAAAATGTGGTGGTTAGTTTGCGGCATTCTTGCTGAAGGTAACCTTTTCGCTATCATGCTTTGTTTCGATTGGCTACCTTGGGCGGGCAAAGAACCGTCTGACCTTCTGATCGAACCTCAATCACAGAATCCTGAATGCACTGAGTGTTCCACACTCATCCTGCTATTTTACATTTCTATCCTTCTAATTTGAACCTTTATATTTCCTTAAAGTTCACGAAACCACACGACCACTTGAACTTCCACTAACCCCTTAAATTCCATTTTGCATCATGCTATTTCTTGTATGCTTTGGCCGCACTTTGCTTTGTGCAATTTGAAAGTTGGTAATAAGCTTTTCAATCCCTCCTGGCTTGCTTAACAAGTCTAACATTGGAAAAGACTTAGGTAAGTTGACCCGAAAGAAAATGAAATGCAATGTCTTCGAGAGTTAAGACTAAAGAAGGAAATTTAAAACAAGATGATTGTTTGAGGAAGAAAAAGAGAAGAGACTTATCTGAGTAAAGCACCTAGTGCCAATGATCATGAGATTCATTTTGAATTAATCAGCCAAGACCATTCAACCAATCAAATTTCAATCTTTATACTTTATGCACTGGTTCCCCATAATCCGATTTCTTTGCAAAGTCACTAACCTTATTAGGCTCGTGGTGCCTTGAAGGGTTTTCACCAACAGACCTCTCTCATTTGTTCATCTATCAACTCATCGTCGTATTACTCTGCCCGTGAGGGTTTTCACCAACAAGACTCTCTTATATTAATTTTCTCTCAGCCTTTCCATCGCCTTTCGGTACCCGTGAGGGTTTTCTCTAATAAGACTCTCTCATTTATTCATTTTTCCTTGTGTAGAACGGAGTTTTTCCCCTGATGAGTGATACCTCTATCTTGCTAGACTTGGCATTCTCAAAGATTGATTAGAAGGTTTTTCTTTGGACCGTAATGTAGACTTTTTTATTTATCTATAAAGAAAGGATATCATAAAGGCTCATATCAGCTTAAACAGATTCAGAATTATAATTTTTGGAATGAGATCTTTTAAAAAACTGCAACTTCTGCCCCAATTTTCTTGTTTGGGGACTTTTGAATTTTATTTTGATGGGACCGAACCGTGAGGCTACCTACTTATCCTTAGAAGGAATCAGGTCGAACGTAGTTCATTACATAGGAATTGCTTTGTTTTTTGTTACTTCCTCTTTTTCTTTTCTTCTTCCTTTTCTTTTGTTTTTTCTTTTCTTTTTATTGCTTTACTTTTTTTCATTTTTCTATTTCTCTTTTCTATTTTTTTACTTATATCTTCTGTACCTGTATTTCTAAACTCTGCTTCTGATTCAAAAAGACGGGTATGAAAGAAAAAATAAATAAGGCTCAAAAGTGGTAACAAAGAAATCATACATAATATCTTTTGACTGCGTCAAAATTAATAGCCATATCTACATATTTGCCTTCTATATCTATTAAATACGAAGAACTATTGAACAACACTCTCGTTACAACGAATGACCCCTACCAATTTGGGGCAAACTTGCCTTTAGCCTCAGCCTGATGTGGAAGGATGCATTTCAATACTTGCTAGCCCACTTCAAATTTTCGGGGACGCACCTTCTTATTGTATGCTCTTACTATCCTCTTCTGATACAATTGACCATGACAAATTAACCCAAGTCTTTTCTCGTCAATCAGACTTAATTTCTCGGGTTTTGACTCACTCATCATCATCAATTTCATCTTCAACTACAATTCGAAGGGATAGAATTTCAACTTCCGTGGGTATCACTGCTTCAGTACCATATACCAACAAATAAGAAGTTGCACCTACAGAAGTGCAAACGATAGTGCGATAACCCAGGAAAGCAAAATGAAACTTTTCATGCCATTTCCTAGAACCTTGCACCATCTTTCGAAGTATCTTCTTTATGTTGTTGTTAGCCGCCTCAACAACCCTATTTGCCTTGGGCCGATACAAAGTGGAATTTCAATGTATAATCTTGAACTGTTGACATACTTCTTTCATCAAATGACTATTAAGTTTAGCACCATTGTCCGTGATGATTACCTTGGGAATTCCAACCTGACAAATGAGGATTGAGTGAACAAAATCAACCACCGCCTTCTTGGTCACAAATTTGAAAGCTATAGCTTCAACCCACTTAGTGAAATAATCGATGGCCACTAGAATAAAACTTTGCCTGTTTGATATTGCTGGCTCGATTGGTACAATTACATCCATGCCCCAAGCAACAAAGGGCCAGGGTGCGGACATTGTATGAAACGTAGACAGCGAAGAACGAATCAAATCACCGTGTACCTGGCATTAATGACACTTGCACACAAAGCTGATGCAATCTCGTTCCATGGTGCGCCAATAATACCTTGCTCGAAGAATTTTCTTTGCTAGAACATACCCACTCATATGCAACCCACAAACTCCGGAATGCACTTTGGTCATGATAGTCACATCTTTTTTAGCATCTACGCACTTCAACAATCCAAGATCTGGAACACCAAATAGTTTTCCAGATGGAACACCAAATGCACACTTGGTGGGGTTAAGCTTAAGATTGTACATGCAAAGCCTCTGAAAAAACTTCCTCAAATATCTGACATGGTCGGACTATCGCTTTGACTTTATGATCACATCATCTATATAAACCTCAATCTCTTTGTGTATCATGTCATGAAATATAGTAGTCATTTCCCTCATGTAAGTTGCCCCAGCATTTTTCAAACCAAATGGCATTACCCAGTAGCAATAGGTTCCCTATGGTGTGATGAATGTTGTCTTTTCAGCATCTTCCTCATCAATCAAGATCTGGTGGTAACCTACATAGCAATCCACAAAAGACCCAATCTCATGCTTGGCACATTTATCAATCAAAATGTGGATATTTGGAAATGGAAAATTATCCTTTGGACTTTCTTTGTTGAGATCGCGGTAATCAACACACACCCCGGTCTTGACATCCTTCTTTGGCACTAGCACAACTCTAGCTAAGCATGTGGGGTATCGTGTGACTCGAACGAACTTCGCCTCTAACTGTTTTGTGATTTCTTCCTTGATCATCATACTCACGTCAATCTTGAACTTCCTTAACTTCTTCTTGACGGGAGGGAATGCCAGATCAGTGGGCAATTTGTGAACCACCAAGTTAGTACTTAGACTCAGCATGTCGTCATATGACCATGCAAAAATGTCTTTATATTCAAATAGTGCTTTGATTATTTTCTCCCTGATTTGTGGTTTCAAGTGTACACTTGTCTTGGTTTCCCTGATGTTATCTATATCCCATAAATTGATTGCTTCAGTTTAATTCAAATTAGGCTTGGGTTTCTCTTCAAAATTATTTAGCTCTTTACTAATTTCCTCAAATGCTTCCTCGTCATCACATTCTATTTCATCATCATACTATATTTGTTGGATTATTATTTCAGAGTTAAATTTACTTTTAAGACTTGGCCAAGGATTCCTCACGCATGTCATGTCATTGAAACCAACATAAAAAGAACTGAAAAAAAGAAGATAAAAATGATACTACCACGACGAATGGAAAAGGGAAATTGTACTTTATTGAAAATAAGGGATAAAATGGTTTGTATATAAAAATAGACAAAAATAAAAATTTAGATTACAACCGTAGAATAACCCAGATAACAGAAAGAAAAACAAAGCAAACTACCGAAACTCCTTCCGAGTATGAAGGGGAGTAGGATTCCAGGTGTTAAGCTTTACTTTTGGCCCAATAAACTGCATGTGTGCCTTTCTAGAACCTTCCTCAATTTCTACCATGTTCACCTCATCGAATATACTCTGGAACCTTTTAACCAAATCTTCATCAAAGTCAACCATAGGCTTTGGAACTGCTGACACAAGAGGATTTACGACTCCTTACTTGATGAAAGACCTGGAGAGGCGAGTGATAAGCTTAGAGAGTGATCATGACTTCTTTTTCAACTTCCTATCCTTGTTCACATCATCCTTTATGGGCTTGAACCCAAGACCAAATGTACCCATATTTTCACGTAAAGACACTAGCTGCTCGATGTTGATACCCAATTTTTTCCTAGATAATTTTATACCCAAAATACTTCTAAAATAGCATATATGTGCATATATAAGCACACCCAAGAGTTTTGGCATTTCTAATGACTTTTAAACCAATTTATTGCCTATTTTAATACAACAAAATCCAATAATTATTTCCAAAATTATTATTTTTGGTAAATAATTTATTTTATTCTCACATTTACACCAAAATATAATGAAGGTAATTTTTTTTGCATATTTTTACAAATTTATTTGGCATTCTTAAAGCTAAATTGCATATAATTACAATTATAGCCTATTTTGTGATTAATAACATTTTATAATTATAAAATTAATTTCAGTATTTTTAAGTTAATATTAATGTAATATTTGTTTACTCAGTATTTTTAATTAGCTTTTCAAACCATTATAACCATTTTTTATAAAATAAAAAAGGGAAAAAATTGGCTATTTAAAATCTAGCCCCAATTGCATTTCAATTACAGCCCAAATTGGCACCCTAATTTAAACCCAATTACCCGACCAAATACCCATTTAACTGACCCAACCCATAACCCTTTTAATCCTGGTCGTTGATCATTTAGATCAACGGCTACCGTTTCCCTTTCATTTTTAATTTCAAACGACCCCTAAACCTTACCCCATTCTTTCAGAGACACCGCCTCTAACTCCCTTTTCTCTCAAATTCTCTCGAACTCTCTTGAAACCCTAATCGCTTTCTACCGCTTTCAACCCCAAACTCACCGGAATTCATGGCCGCTCAAGCCTTGGACGACCTATACTCACCCCCTACTCCTCTCACGTGCTTGATACCTGAAGGTTCGAGGCCAGACTTTGAGGGTCTTCACTTAGACCTTCATCTATTTCAGGTTTCCAGCCATCTTCATCCTTGCTCCGGCGTGTCTTAGTCTCCTGAGCCTGATTCCGACCTTATCGACTCCAGATCTGATCTTGTTTCTTCCAAGCCTTCCTCATTTCTAGGGTTCTCAGAAACCCTGGCCTATTCGAGGTTCTTTTTTCGTTTATCTATTTACATCTGTGCTAGATCTATGCTATATTTGACATTTCAAGTGTTTTCTCCAAATTTCCTTTTCAAAAATCCTTTGATTTCAAACTAGGCTTTCTGAGTCTGTTTGCTAATATTTTGTTCGATTTATTTGCTTATAATTCTCTAGGTTTAATTGGGGTTGAAAACCCTAATTCTAGGGATTTGTTTGAGTTTCTGAGTCTATCTGTTATTATTCATTTGATTTACTGATTAGTATTGAAAAACCTAATTTTTTGGGGTTTATTTGAGATTCTGAAACTGTTTGTTTGTTTCACTTGTTTATCGCCTCTAAACTCGACTGATTTCGAAAACCCTAGTTCTTTGGGGTCCATTCGAGTTCCTGAGGTTGTTTGTGTAACTCGTCTATTTGAAATTGCTCGATCTACTTCCTTTAACTTCGGCATCTCTTTTCTTTATGTGATTGATTTTGTTCTGAGTTCTTGCTATCTGTCAAACTCGACTATGTTTTCAGAAAGGTTTTCACTTGACTTTTGCATGCTTCTGATCTTTTTCTCTATGACCTACGTGACTATCATGCTATGAATGCTTGCTGTCTACTAGCTTTATGCTATTACTGTATGCTATTTCCTTTTGCCATAGTTTGGCTTCGCATGTATAGAGTTTGTGCACCTTATTTATATACTAAGTTTCTTTCTTTGATTGATCTTCAAACTTGTGACTCATTTTCGAACTTTCCCTTTGTGAAATCCTGATTTCATTTGCCTGTTAAGGGTTAATTGATTTCTTTCCTTATCTTGCCTTACTGAATCCTTTCCCAAAATAAGTATGTTCCTGTACTTGGACTTAATCACTCGATGTATTATTTTACTACTCCTTTTATGGAAATAATTAGTGCACCTCTTAAATTAATTTCTTTCCTTATTTTTTAAACCTATCACTGTTTAACAAGTGATCCCTTATTTAAGGGCAATCACTTGTGTAATTAATTCTGATTAGTGATTGTTTCCATGTCTATGGCTTATTACCTCACTTTTTACTCGTTTTCAAAAAAAAAACTATAAATACATGTACTTCTTCTCTTTCAAAAAAACGAACAAGTCATTACTTCTTACTCTCAAATACACTTAGAATTTTTAAGCATTCAAGTTCTCTGAACTCACAAGAGTAAAGGTTTTTTTCGACTGTGGCTTCGCTTGAAAGTATCCTGCTTTTCTTTGCTTGCTTTTTCTGCAACTGGCATGTCTCTCTTTGTTTAATTTCTGCTCTCCTCTACATGTTTATTCTTCAGCCTTTCCTTTGTTTGTCTTGCTGTTCCTATGCTGTAATTTTACTTCCTTATCTCTGTGCTTACATGAATCCCTATCCTTAGTCCTTTTGTATGTTGAGTTATGGTTCAGAAAACATGACAACACTTGACATTGTTGTTCATGTATATGGACTGGTCTCCCTGAGTCCTAAACTCTTTCAATTCCCATTCCCTTCCCCTTTATATGTATTTTGAGCTTGGGACCTTGGTCTGGAAGTGTCCTAATCACTGTCCAGACCAGTGTCTGGCCTTCAATAGGTCTGTGCTCTTATTTACTGGCTGAACAGGCTTAGTCAGGGGTGTGCCAACCTACCTTATGGTTAGGTATGACCACCAGCCTGCCTTGGAACTTAGGTTTTTCCCCCCTCTTGTGAGCCTTGCTTTGGGATCCATGAGCTCCCTCTAAACTTGGACACCTGAGGGCTAGCTCTTCCACACTGCACTATAACTCATTATCTTGGGTGTAAGCACTACCTAGGGTTCCTGAACCTCCCTGGATCTCTGAAACACCCAAGATAAGATAAGGCTTTGGAAATCTTGATCTCGAAAGTGGTTCAATCTCATATTGCTAGACACTAAGTCTGAATTAGGTTCCTTGGATGCAGCTGATAATTCCTGATGTATTTTTAATTTTAGCTTATTTTACTCTTCAGTAATAATTTGTACAAATTCATGGGGATTTAGTGAAAAAGGGAAGGGGTTACTTTTATGCACAAAGGGTAGAAAACATGCCTATAGGATTTTATTTCTAATTTGTGCAATTTCACACGTAGAAAGCATGCCTATAGGATTTAACTTCTGAATTCTGCAACTATGCATATAGATACCATGCCTATAGGGGTTTGCATTGCTGCATATAATAACATCATTAGGCAAACAGTTAGGTTTAATAATAAAATGGCATATAGATATCATTGTTTATAAGGCTTCTATTAGCGTTTGAAAAGGTATCAAGAAGCAGTAACGTATATAAAGCATGCCTATAGGGATTTCGAACCAGAGTTGTCTCACTTGTTTAAAACAGTATCGATTTTACTAAAACAAGCAACTTCTTGCACCCTTTCTGAACTCTTAAGAACTTTTTCTTACAATCAAATCAGTATATTCTTCTGAAACTTACTCTCGTTAACTCTGGTAAACATTTTCCAAATCGACCTAAAGTCATTTCTTTATAATTATCGGATAAATATCTTCTAGTCAGTCTGCAACTCAGTTTTTTTTTTTAAAAAAAATTGGCAGCTCTTTTTCCTAACCAGTCTACCTCCTGAAACGCGTTTTGTTAGTTGTTAAACCATTTTTGTAACAAACCAGTACCCTTTTCTGAAACCTATTTTAACTCTATAATTTTTTTTCTTTATAATCAGTTTGTGTTTTTAAAATCAGTAGTTCTATTCAACATATAGAAAAAGGATTAATTAATCAACTGGATCAGTCTTAGACAACTGCATTCGAGTGAGCATAATGCAGACTTTCTGTCTAAAAATATGGGTTGAACCAGTCCGCTTATTGCTTTAATTTAATTTAAGACCAAACCATTACGTGCAAGACATGCTAAAATCTATGGCTTTATCTGATTTAAGGAGGCCTACTTAAGCCCTACTTGCCTATTTGCTTTCTCCTTTACTTGCATTATGTGTTTTGATTGACGCCTTAGTATTTTGTCCTTTGAAAACTCTCAAAAGCCCCAAATACCTTTCCCTTTAGGATTATTAGTCCCAAACGCCTCTAGGACTGATAGGATCGGGACGGGTACTAGCATGCAATAAGTAACGATACATTCCGTGCTTTAATACCTTAACCGGGTGGGAAGGGTAGAATATGGATAGGATGACCGGTGCGCTAATATCACGTGCGACCCCTTTTCTAAGGAGTGATTGCTGGATATTACATTGATGTGATCCATATTATTTACAAACCTAGGACCCCTTTTCCCTTTTTTAATTTTTTTTTTTAAACTTGTTTTTTAAGTTTTCTTTCAATCCAACTTTCTGTATTTTCTACTCCTGTTTTTTTTTTCAAACTCTTAAACTTGTTTGCAATACTATATGAAAACCCCCTTCTTTATTTTCTACTTGTCTTCTTCATTGCTTAAAGTCACAATTGTAACGTGGCCGGGAACCACACTAGTGGATCTTGAGGGGTGCCTAACACCTTCCCCTCGAGATAATTTCTAGCCCTTACCCAAACTCTGGTTCTTCATCTCAAATTCTTTCTTAATAGTTTCCAAAATCACTATAATCCTTAGGTGGCAACTCTTCAAATTCAAAAAACCCAATTCTCGCAAGGGAATAGAGTTGTCCTCCCGAATGTCGTATACCCGATTCCAAACCCCGTTTGGGAAAGGGGGCGTCGACAGCATGGCGACTCTGTTGGGAAATTCTTTAGGCTTTTACCATTGCATGTTGCTTGTGACTTTATTATCTCATTAATTGCTTTTATTTATTGCCTTTTATTCTTCCACTGCAAAACTGGCTTGGCTCTTCATGTTTTTTTTTTCTTTAACTGTTTTCCTCTGCTGCTTTATTTCAATACTATTGTAATTTTGAGCAATTATTGTAAACATTTATCTTATGAACGTGGAAATACATGTCAATTTGTTTCATTCTTATAAACTGCATCTTCAACATCATATTCCACTCGTGCCAAACAAATACCATAGCAACGCTTATAATGAGTGGTTGCGCCTTTCCAATATTATCACCCTTTAAATTTGGCAAAGGCATATTTGCGGTAAAACTAGTCGATCAGCGGTGCAGTCGATGGTTCCGTGCCTTTCTCTCTTGAGTTGTCCGCTTAAGGGTACCTGTCTAATACCCCAATAGAAACCTTACTCCGTTTAAACTGTACATGCATCTTGGTCAAACCTAGCCGAGTCAGTTATATTCTCCACATAATGACTCATTAGGATAGCCTTGTCCAAAGTCCACCGGGTTTCTTGAAACCCAAACGGATACCTCCATGTTCTGTGCATTTATTTGGAGAACTAAATGCTTGCTATGCTAATTATTGGTTTAAATAGTCGAGTCCGGTGGGGTAAGGGCCTAACGCTTTGTTTTGCAGAAAATGAGGCATGAATTCCCCAGATTTGGCATGGTAACCAACATTCATCCAAGGCTGCTGAATTGGTGGAAAGACCTCCACTCCAGTGATCAGACGCTCGTCCGCAAATATTTAGGGAATTCGCCTTCTCTTTTAGAGATCCAGCCTGACAAATTTGCTGCTAGGACTACGCGAGCTGATGAAGCTGTTCGAGGGAGACAAAGATGCCGAATCTGGGGAAGGTCCTTCTTGGACCAAGTAGTTAGGAGTCTTTTTATTTTGCTTTAATGATGTAATGGCCACTAGTGAGTCATTTTGGATTCGTCTTATTTTTATCAATAAAATGTGGCATTTAGCATTATAAGTTCTCCAACACTATTTGTTGCTAGGCCTACCTCGGGCACAACGAGGCACCCAAATTAGGACGCGATTTATATCCTTGCACAATGTGTTTAAATATCACAATATTTTCTTCCCATAACCCGCACTAACTTATTAACTTTTGTTTTTCTTTTGTTTTTTTATTCCCCTCCCCAAAGGTTAGTTCGTGCATTCTGGCACCATCATCATACTCCACAAGATCCAAAGGCCGGAGATTCCACCTCCTCATACTCCACCCCAGAACAAGAACAAAGGTAGAATGGGAGATCCAAGCACCAGAAAGGAAATTGAAAGAACTGAGATTCCTCAGGATACCTTGGTTACTAAGGAAACTGCCTCCCAACTTGAGCAAAAATTATTGAAGTTTCGAGAAGAACTGGATCAAGTTTGGAACTTGGCGAACTTATCATTCTCTCTCACCGCTCCTGATGTCAACTTTCCCAACACCCAAAATCCCACACCTCCATAGAACACCCCACAACTACAGATACAACCCACTCATGCTCAACACTATAACACATGCCACACTCCAAATAGCACTCCACTTCCCGAACCACTGAACACCACAAAAGACCACCTCTACAACACTCCCATCTATGTGGATACTGTACCCCACTACACTCAACCAATCTCAAATGCACCTGAGTCTGATGACAAAGACTCTCTTATCAGAAACTTGGCTGCAGAACTCAAGAAGTTGACCAGCTGAGTCCAGGGCGTGGAATGAAACAAAGGTATCGAGGGGCTGAATTATGAGGACCTCTACATTCAGATAGGTGTTGAACTTTCGGAGGGGTACAAACCTCCCAAGTTTGAAATGTTTGATAGCACGGGAGATCACATAGTCCACTTAAGAACATATTGTGAAAAGCTGGTCGGAGTCGGAATAGATGAGAAGATCCATATAAAACTCTTCATGAGAAGTCTGAAGGGGGATGATTTATCCTGGTACATCAGTCAGGACCCCAAGAAATGGACAAGCTGGGTAGGTATGGCATCAGATTTCATGGATAGGTTCCGATTCAACACAGAGAATGCACTGGATGTATTCTACATACAGGATTTGAAGAAGAAACCTACCGAGACATTTTGCGAGTATGCTACTCGTTGGAGATCAGAGGCTGCTAAGGTCAAGTCGACCTTAGAAGAGAAACAAATGAATAGATTCTTTGTCCGGGATCAGGATCCACAATATTACGAGAGGTTCATGCTGTTCAAGGGTCGGAAATTCTCCAATATCATCAAACTGGGAGAAAGAATTGAGGAAGGCATTAAGAATGGTATGGTTACTAATCTTGAAGCATTGCAGGCCACCAACAAGGCCTTAAAGTCTGGTGGCATGTCTAAGAAGAAGGATATGAGTGCCATGATGGTCGCACAGGGAGCCAAATCGCCACTAAAATACCACACTTATCCATCACCTCCACTTACATATCAGCCTATCCCGAATTACCAAGCACCCACACCCTCTTATCAAAATCCACCTCCCGCTTACCAATTATCTCCACCTCCCACATATCAGCCCACCTCACCCAGATACTCTCAACCTGCACCTGTCTTCCAAGCTTATAATACTCAACCCTCTCACTATCAATCACCTCCCACCCGCCAAAATTTCCCTAGACCTAGGACAAATTTTGACCGCAAACCTCCCAAATAATACACAACCATCGCCGAACCAATTGACCAACTGTACGAGAGACTTAAAGCTATTGGTTATGTCGCCCCTATCCCCGCCATAACTCCAGAAAATCCTTTCTAAGAGGTCAACCCGAACAAAACTTGTGCGTACCATTCTAGCATGAAGGGACATACCATTGACGAATATCGTTCATTGAAAGACAAGATTCAAACCCTGATCGACAATAAGTTCATTATAGCAAAGGAGCCTACTCCTAATGTTTGCAACAACCCTCTGCCTGACCACAAGGGCGGAGAGATTCACATAATCGAGATCGAGGATGAGTGGGACCCCGAAGGGTCGATAAGGTTAATTGCTGAAGGTGATGAATTAAACAAACAAGCGGTCACACTTAACCCAATTGTTGTGCAGAATCAGCCCTCTAGGGATGATGAAGTAAACATGTCTATACCTCTCGAATTTGAAGCACCTTCTTCTGCGAAGGTGCCTGGACCAATTGAGGTTGAGTTTGGAGTTCTAAAAGCACCTGCACCTTTTGAAGTTGTTGTAGCAAGGTCAGACATAACACCGTTCCACTCAAATGCCATACCATGGGATTACACGGTCAAAGCTAGGAGGGAAGGGAAAACCAAGACAGGAGAAGCAATCGCTGCACAGGTTATGACCAGAACAGGACATCTAGCTGAGTCCAGTAAGCAATCCTCTAGATGGCTTATTAAAACAGGGCCCGATGACCTTTGGAGGAAAATACAAGCTAAGGAGTACTCGGTCGTTGAGCAATTGAACAAAACACTAGCACAAATCTCCATCCTAGCTCTTCTATAGAGCTCTGACGTACACAAAAATGCCTTGATGAAGATACTGAGCGAAGCTTATGTGCCCAGCAACATAACTAGAGGTGAAATGAAAAATATGGTAGGGCAAGTACTGGAGAGCCACAAAATAACCTTCCACGAAGATGAGCTGCTGCTGGAAGGACTGAGCCACAATCACTGCACATCACTATGCAATACGAAGACTATTTCATCACCAGGACTTTGATTGACGGAGGATCCAACCTCAACATTTGTCCATTGGTGACCCTTAGAACATTAGGGAAAAGCATGTATGAAATTAAGGATGGGGCTATCAACGTCAAAGCCTTTGATGGCTCCCAAAGGTCCACTATTGGGGAGATCAGTCTATGTTTGCAAATGGGGCCAACATGGTTCGATGTTGACTTTCAAATGATAGATGTCCTGGAATCCTACAACTTGCTATTGGGACGACCATGGATCCACGCCGTTGGAGCCGTAGCAGCGACCCTGCATCTGGCAGTAAATTTTGAATGGAATCACCAAGAGGTGATTATTCATGATAATAGTAGCAACCCCATATATAGTCGCCAGACCATCCCAATGATTTGAGGCAGAAGGAGAATAGGCGGAGAAATATACCACCACATTGAAAGGGTCAACGCTGTAGACAAGGATAAATGGTGGGATAACAAGATTGAAAGTATCCTGAATTAGTGTGGGTACGAACCTGGAAAGGGACTCGGCAAAACCCTCTAGGGGATCACTAAGCCTATCAAACTAAAGAAGCATGGCATCACTTTCAGATTAGGGTATGGTTATACTTGGGAAGAATTCCAGAACTGGTCGCCACCATGGCGCGGACCCTACTATCCACTGGAGCATCCAATACCTCACTTGGAGCAGACTTTCCAACCGGCAGATACTATATATATGTCAGAGGAAGATGAAGCATTGGCAGCCATGAAGAATCTGTTTCTGGAGGATGATGATATGGACTGCTGTGTTCTTTTCGAGGAGGAAGGGGAGGAAGGCCCTTCCATACAAGCCGTGAACCGAGGAGAACGCCTCTGCAATTGTTCAACTAGAACCACCAGGGCCCATAAAGCTTCAGGGTAGCAAGGCTAAACAAAAGCACAATGCATCTCATTTTACTTTTTACTAGCTGATTTTTTTTCCGTATTGTCTTTATTTTTGAAAAGAGCTCCAATGTTCCAAACAATTATGAATTTAATCAAAGCATTTCAGTTTATCATATATCTCGATCTTATTATTTTCTCTATCATTTACTTTATTTACACAGCATTACTATTACTTACTTTAACGATGAACCAACGATTGTGACTTGCAACGAAACAACGTAACAAACGGATATAGACTCAGAAGAGGATGACATATCAGAAGTGGTCATCAGAGAGGTTCAGAATTTTGAGAATAGGCCTAAGTCTAACTTGGACGAAACTAAGGTCGTTAATTTGGGAGATACAGAAAACGTCAAAGAAATGCGCATCAGTGTTCACCTGTCACCATCAAAAAAAGAAGAATACACGCAGTTTTTAAAGGAATATGAGAACATATTCGCCTTGTCGAATGATGACATTAGTGGTCTCAGTACGTCCATTATTGCTCACAAACTGCCAACAAATCCAACCTGTCCGTCGGTAAAGCAGAAGCTCAGGAAATTCAAATCCGACATGAGTTTCAAAATCAAAAAAGAGGTACCAAGCAAGTTAAAGCCAAGGTTCTCAGGGTAATAGAGTATCCGACATGGTTAGCCAACATCGTGCCAGTATCAAAGAAAGATGGGAAGTTAGAGTTTGTGTCGACTATTGGGATCTTAACCGGGCCAGTCCCAAAGACGACTTTCCCTTGCCGAACATACACATTCTTATTGACAACTGCGCCAAGCATGAATTGCTGTCTTTTGTTGATTGTTTCGCCGAGTATCATCTGATATGGATGGATGAGGAAGATGCAGAGAAAACGGCTTTCATCACGCCGTGGGGAATGTATTGTTACAAAATGATGCCATTTGGGTTGAAGAATAATGGCGCCACCTATATGAGAGACATGACTACTATCTTTCACGACATGATACACAAGGAGATCGAGGTATATATGGATGATGTCATCATCAAATCCAAGAAGGCCACTGATCATATGGAAGATCTAAGAAAGTTTTTCAACAGACTGAGGAGGTACAATCTGAAACTGTATCCCGCCAAGTTTGTGTTCGGGGTTCTTGCTAGAAAATTACTGGGTTTCATCATGAGTCGTCGAGTAATAGAATTGGATCCATCAAAGGTCAAAGCCATTCAAGAATTTCCACCGCCAAAGAACAAGAAGGATGTGATGAGTTTCCTGGGGAGACTCAACTATATCAATCGATTCATAGCTCAGTCCACTTTCATTTGTGAACTCGTCTTTAAAATGTTGAAGAAAGACACAGCTACTAAATGGACTGATGATTGTTAGAAAGCTTTTGATAGAATAAAGGAATACCTGTCAATGCCGCTAGTCTTGGTTCCACCCGAGCTAGGAAGACCTCTCTTGCTTTACCTTGCGGTATTTGATGGAGCATTTGGTTATGTTCTGGGACAACATGACGAAATGGGGAGAAAGGAGCAAGCCATCTACTATCTCAATAAGAAGTTCACCCCGTACGAGGCCTGGTATTCTCTACTAGAGCGCACTTGTTGTGCTCTGACTTGGGTAGCTCAGAAATTGAGGCATTATTTCTATGCCTACGCTACTTATCTCAAATCAAGAATGGACCCGCTGAAGTATATGTTCCAGAAGCCCATGCCCACCAGCAAGCCCACCAAGTGGCAAATCCTGCTAAATGAATTTGACATTGTTTATGTGACTTAGAAGGCAATCAAAGGTCAAGACTTAGCAGATCTCCTCACCGAGAATCCTGTTGGTGGAGAATACGAACCTCTGAAAATTTATTTTCCAGATAAAGAGGTGTCCTTCATAGGAGAAGATATTTCAGAATCCTATGACGGTTGGAGGTTGTTCTTCGACGGAGCTGCAAATTTCAAAGGAGTTGGCATAGGAGCAGTCCTAGTATCAGAAATCGGCCAGCATTACCTCGTATCCGCCCAGCTCAGGTTCCATTGCACAAACAATATAGCTAAATATGAAGCCTGCATCCTGGGGCTCAAGATGGCCATTGACATGAACATTCAGGAGTTGCTAGTGATCGGGGATTCAGACTTGCTCATACATCAAGTTCGAGAAGAGTGGGCAACCAAGAAATCTAAGATACTTCCTTATCTGCATCACATACAGGAGTTAGGAACAGATTCACAAAGACAGAATTTCAGTACGTCCCCGGAATCCAGAACAAATTCGCTGATGCATTAGCTACTCTATCATCCATGATCCAGCATCCAGATACAAATTTCATTTATCCCATCCCGATAAAGATTTATGATCAGCTAGCTTATTGTGCCTATGTTAAGGAAGAAGTAGACGAGAAACCGTGGTTCCATGACATCAAGGAGTACTTGATAACAGGAGAATATCCAGAACTTGCCAACGCTATTCAGAAGCGCACACTTCGGAGGTTATCCAACAACTTCTTTCACAGTGGAGGAATCCTGTACAGGAGGACTCCCGATTTGGGTTTACTAAGGTGTGTCGAAGCAAAAGAAGCATCCAAGCTATTGGATGAAGTGCATGTAGGGACCTGCGGTCCACACATGAATGGTTTTGTTTTAGCAAAGAAGATACCCCGAGCAGAGTATTTTTGGATGACTATGGAAAAAGACTGTATCCAGTATGTTCGCAAGTGCCATCGTTGTAAGATACATGCAGATAAGATAAAGGTGTCTCCAAACGAGCTTACTGTAACAAGCTCACCATGGCCATTCACTGCTCGGGGAATGGATGTTATCGGACCTATCGAGATTGGCACATCAAACAAGCACATGTTTATCCTTGTGGCAATTGATGATTTTACCAAATGGTTTGAAGCAGCGTCATACAGGGTAGTGACTAAGAAAGTTTTAGAAGATTTCGTTCGTGATCGTATTGTTTGCCGATTCGGAGTTCCGGAATCAATCATCACCGATAATGGTTCCAATCTCAACAAAGACTTGATGAGAGCAATATGTGAGACATTCAAGATCAAACATAAGAACTCTACAGCCTACAGGCCTCAGATGAATGGAGCTGTAGAGGCAGCCAACAAGAATATCAAGAAGATACTAAGGAAGATGATCTAGAGGCACAAACAATGGCATGAGAAATTATCATTCGCCTTACTGGGATACCGCACCACAGTCCGTACCTCAACTGGGGCAACTCCCTCTATGCTAGTTTATGGTATAGAGGCGATCATCCCCGCTGAGTTAGAAATTCCCTCCTTAAAGATCATACAAGAAGCAGAGTTGGATGATGCAGAATTGGTAAAAGGTCGATACGAGAAGTTAGCCCTTATAGATGGGAAAAGGATGAATGCAGTTTGCCACGGTCAGTTGTATCAGAATAGAATTTCTAGAGTCTTCAACAAAAGAGTTAAGCCAAGGAAGTTTACACCGAGGCAGCTGGAGTTGAAGAAAATATTCCGACATCAAGATGAAGCCAAGGGGAAATTTTCTCCCAACTGGCAAGGTCCGAACATGGTTCACCGGGTTCTAACCGGAGGAGCCCTTATTCTTGCACAGATGGACCGAGAAGTCTGGTCGAAGCCAATCCATTTAGGTACGGTGAAGCGATACTATGTGTAACAACTTATGATTCCATTTATGATGTAATTTGAACTACGCCTGACCTGATTCCCATTTAAGGGGGGATACGTTGGTAGCCCTATGTGTTCGGTCACAATTTAATAAAAATTTCATTTCCCCTGCTATTGGAACTGGGGCAAAATTTTGAAGAGGACCCTCAAAATTCCAAAGTTAGTTTTCAGCCATTCATCACCAGGAATGCCACCCCAGTAAACTAGGGCGGAATTTTGAGGAGGACCCTCAAAATTTCGAAGTTGATTTTTCGACCGTTCAGCGCAGCCGACATAAGTGCTAGCCCAATAAACTAGAGCAGAATTTTGAGGAGGACCCTCAAAATTTTGGAGCGAGAGAGGTTGCTATGTCTTGAACCGCGTCGCAGTCGTTGGTTCATCTAAAGAAAGCTATTTTCGATTGTATAGACGCGGTTGTTGGTTCATCTAAAGAAAGCTATTTTCGATTGTATACTTACGTTATATTTACTAAATCATTCATAACTAAAGTTCAAATTGCTGCTATTTAGCAACGCTACCCCAATGATACACAACACTAGGACCAGGGAAAGACGAACTAACCTTTCCCCCTTACAGAATTAATGATTTTTCTTTGGATGCAGGCACTCGACTCGCAAGATTGTCAGGTATATATATACATGCATAGTTTCTCAGGAATTCAACTTCTCAAAATCATCATTTATTCACAAATGCTATTCGTACACAACATCCCCAACAGTCATGATATCATAATCGACTATCAGCTAAGAGATCTCACTACTATCCGTCCTTTTACATTCTTGCACTATATAAGGCTACTCTTCTGCCTTTCGAGACTAAGCACTGTCTCCATCTGCATTTCTGCATAAGGCTACTCTTCTGCCTTTCGAGACTAAGCACTGTCTCCATCTGCATTTCTGCATAAGGCTACTCTTCTGCCTTTCGAGACTAAGCACTATCTCCATCTGCATTTATGCATAAGGATATGTTTCTGCCTTTCGAGGTTAAGCTCTACCTCCATCTGCATTGCATAAGGATACCTTTCTGCCTTCCGAGACTAAGCACTGTTTCCATCCTGCATTTTCCTGCATTGCATAAGGCTACCGTTTTGCCTTCCGAGACTAAACACTGTCTCCATTCTGCATTTTTGTGCATTGCATATGGCTACCTTTCTGCCTTCCGAGACTAAGCACTGTCTCCATCCTGCATTCCATAAGGCTACTTTTCTGCCTTCCGAGATTAAGCACTGTCACCATCCTGCATTTTCCTGTATTGCATAAGGCTACCTTTCTTCCTTTCGAGACTAAGCACTGTCTCTATCCTGCATTTTCCTGCATTGCATAAGGCATTGCATAAGGCTACCTTTCTGCGTTCTGAGACTAAGCACTGTCACCATCCTGCATTTTTTTTGCATTGCATAAGGCTACCTTTCTACCTTCTGAGACTAGGCGTTGTCTCCATCCTACATGGCTGAAATACCGCCACCTCTATCTGCATCGGTTGAAATACCGCCAGCTTCATTTAAATCTTGCATGGCTGAAACATCACAAATTTTTGTTTAAATCCCTCGTATCGGCTGAAATATCGCCATTTATATTTATCCTTCTTTACCGGCTGAAATATCTCCATTTATATTTATCCTTCTTTATCGGCTGAAACATCGCCAACTTTATTTAAATTTCTGTCGGCTGAAATATCGCCATTTACATTTTTCTGCATCAGCTGAAACATCGCCAGCTTTATTTAAATTTCTATCGGCTGAAATGTCACCATTTACATTTTTTACATCGGCTGAAACATCATCTCTTTATTTAAATTTCTGCCGGATGAAATATCGTCATTTACATTTTTCTGCATCAGCTGGAACATCGCCAACTTTATTTAAATTTCTGTCGGCTGAAGTATCGCCATTTACATTTATCCTACACATCGTCTTAAATACCGCCAAATCTTGCCTTTCATGGGTTGAAATACCGCCAAACCGTCTGAGGTCGTCATTTTTGGAGGCATCATCTTCATAGCCCAAGAACACTATGCCATTGCCCGAGGACCCCACTTTATATCCTGCACATCAATATTTAAAGGCATCATGGTTCGGAGGCACCATTATCATAGCCCGAGAACATCATTTCATTGTCTGCGAATCCTTTATTTTGCGCTTCATGGCCCAGGACGTCATCCTAACCGTCCAAAGACAATATTCATGGTCCAACGGGAACTTGCATCATGTTTAAGTTTATGTACGATATACGCCTGTATTGCTCACTTGCAGGTACACTGGCTAACAACGGTCGTCTCGGCAGGAGCGATCCCGCTTCAGTTCCCGCAGCCTATCAGACTTCAAATACCTCTTGCCACCTAAACATTGTGTCAGTCTCTTTCAGATCTCCATCAGCACATTCCGTCAATGGTTCCTGAACTATATATGGCCTGATTCCTGTAAAACCAGGGCTATGTAGGCATCTCAGAAACCAGAGCTTGGTCAAATCCTTTTCAAATTGCCGCTTCCGGTCAAAATTGGCCATCATATCTTTACCCGATAACTCTTTCATCCTTCCCGGGTAAAGAGGGGCAGCTGCTGATACCCAATTTTTTCCCTAGGTAATTTTATACCCATAATACTTCTAAAATAGCATATATGTGCATATATAAGTACAAGAGTTTTGGCATTTCTAATGACTTTTAAACCAATTTATTGCCTATTTTAATACAATAAAATCCAATAATTATTCCCAAAATCATTATTTTTGTTGAATAATTCATTTTATTCTCACATTTACACCAAAATATAATTAAGGTAATTTTTTTGCATATTTTTACAAATTTATTTCGCATTCTTAAAGCTAAATTGCATATAACTGCAATTATAGCATATTTTGTGATTAATAATATTTTATAATTATAAAATTTGTTCCAATATTTTTAATTTAATATTTATGTAATATTTGTTTACTCAGTGTTTTTAATTTGCTTTTAAAACCATTATTACCATTTTTTATAAAATAAAAAAAAAAGGAAAATTGGCTATTTAAAATCTAGCCCCAATTTCATTTCAATTACAGCCCAAATTGGCACCCCAATTTAAACCCAATTACCCGACCCAATACCCATTTAACCAACCCAACCTATAACCCTTTTAATCCTGACTGTCGATCATTTAGATCAATGGCTACCGTTCCCCCTTTCCTTTTTAATTTCAAACGACCCCTAAACCCTACTTCATTCTGTCAGAGACGCCGCCTCTAACTCCCTTTTCTCTCAAATGCGCTTGAACTCTCTCAAAACCCTAATCGTTTTCTGCCGCTTTCAACCTCAAACTCACCGAAATTCATGGCCGCTCAAGCCATGGACGACCTATACTCACCCCCTACTGCTCTCATGTGCTTGATACCTGAAGGTTCGAGGCCAGACTTCGAGGGTCTTCACTCAAACCTTCGTCGATTTGAGGTTTCCAGCTATCTCCAACCTTGTTTCGGCATGTGTTTGCCTCCTAAGCCTGATTCCGACCTTATCGACTCCAGATCTAATTTTTTTTCTTCCAAGCCTTCCTCGTTTCTAGGGTTCTTAGAAACCCTAGCCTATTGGAGGTTCTTTTTTCGTTTATCTATTTAGATCTGTGCTAGATCTATGCTATATTTGACATTTCAAGTGTATTCTCCAAATTTCCTTTTCAAAAATCCTTTGATTTCAAATTAGGGTTTCTGAGTCTGTTTGCCAATATTTTGTTCGATTCATTTGCTAATCATTCTCGACGTTTAATTGGTGTTTGATAATAGGTGAATTTGACTATAATCACGCCCTAAATAATCATATTTTTATGTTGTTTTGATGATATATATG
>MU700907.1:101249-112810 GCA_026770625.1 Nicotiana glauca | reverse complement strand
TAAAAAAGGAAGGTTGTAGTGTGAATTACAGCCTGTTTAAACACTAAGTAGTTGGAAGTCAGAAACCAGCTTCATTTAGGATCAAAAGGGTGCAATACACATGGGATAGACTAGTGGAACCTGCTGGACAGCAGTGTGTTCCACCAGTTCTGAACTTCAGGGTTTGTTTAATAGTTAAAACCAATACTTAGACAAGCTAAAGTGGGAAAACAGAGGGAATAAGATGGGGCTGTTCAGTTTTAAACAATTTTAAAAGGGACTGCAAGGCTGTTTAGTTTGGTTATATAGGGGAGAACGTTTTCAGAATAAGGGGGGATATTAGAGACACATTTCGGGAGATACATTCTGGAATAGAAAGGCATTCTGGAATAGAGATTCTTATATAGAGAGTGAAGGAGAGTTTACTCATTTTTGAGAGTCTGTTTTGGTCTTAAAAACCTGTTTAAGAGAGTTCAAGAGTTGAAGAATTAAAAGGGAGTTTGTGAAAGGACCAGTTCTTAAAAAAAAAGTCAGCCTTAGGCAACTCGAGTCCTTGTAACACTGTTACATTGCTCTCAAGGTCAGAAACAGTTTGAGTTTTCTCTGTTTCTGTTTTCCATACTTGATTGTTCAAAGCATTTGAAGGGTCTGACGATTTATTTGAGCTGGTTTTGTTGCTGTCTGGTTTTTCTGAAATTGCTGTTGTTGGTTTTAAGTTCCCTGTTGGTTTAAACCATTCCTGGAATTTCCTGCTATCTTTGCTATTGGTTCTGTGGGTCTTTTGCTGGAATCCGTTCTGTTCGTTTGCTATCTGCTTTGCTGTGAGCTGTTTACTGATCTTCCCTCCTCCATTTTTGCTTTCGAATTCCAGGTATGCATTCGAAACGCAGCTGATGTAACTGCTTGAACCAAGAGATTGGATTTTGAAATGAAATGCTATCCCGGAAATCATAGTTAAAAATAGATATTAGTTTTCATTCATGCTTACCTAGTTTCTGCTCTTAGCATGTGTTGGCTTTGTATAATTTTGATGAAACTCGAACTGCGTAAAAACTAGCAAGTTCGAACTGGGATTTGTATTAACCCTCTAGATAAACAAATTGTTAAGGCTAGTTAGTTTGAGTATGTTGAGTTTTGAAATGGTAGTTTGATTTATTTTAACCACTAATGTAGTATAGCTTGAATCACATTGAGTTTTTCCGTTTGATTTCTTTTAATCCATGCGTAGTTAAGCAAACAAGATAGGTAACCAATGCTCTATAGACACCAATGCTAGTTCGACTTTGATCACATAGTTTCAAACTCGTCGATTAACATCGGATTAAGAGTAGTGAAATTCAAGATAGATAGTTTCACGTCTAATAATGAATCATCGCGAGCTATTTTTCCATGACACAGTGATTAATCTCCTGATTAGTTTACACCTTTCCGTTAACCTTTAGTCCTAGTTTTAACAAGTCACAGACACGGTATCGTCTTGTATAGGTTTTAATTGGAAATAACCTCAACGGACATTTTTCTTAAAGATAAATCAATTTTGTCTAAGTTCAATAATCGCCCTAATCGGCATAGGTTAAAATAAGTAACCCGGGCACATTTTGATCCGCATACTCGTTAGTAACCTGGGTCCAGGTCAAGATTAGGCCCGTTTTATTCAAATGTTGAATGTACAGTTTTAAGTTAATAAAAGCGGTCTAGAATTAATTAAAAGCACATGATTTATGATATGTATTGGAATCAGATATTTTAGCCATTTATAATAGTTTAAGCGACCGTGCTAGAACCACGGGATTCGGGGGTGCCTAACACCTTCCCTCGGGTCAACAGAATTCCTTACTTAGAATTTCTGGTTCGCAGACTTCATTTGGAAAGTCGAAATTTCCTCGATTCGGGATTTAAATAAATTGGTGACTTGGGACACTTTAATTTATTCCAAGTGGCGACTCTGAAATAAATAAAACAATCCCAGGCGGCGGAAAAGCCATGTCTACTATAATTAAAATAAAATTAATTGTGTGTGTTAGTTTAATAAATTGAATAATTATTTTTAATATTGGACTGAGTAATTGTCTATGGGGTTCGAGGCTCGATATTTGAGGCCCGGTATGCTTGATTATTATGCGTGTCTTTTTCAACATTTTTTCAATTTTGTTAGCTTAATAAATTAAATAATTAATTGTATTTAATATTGGCCTAAATAATTATGTATTCCTTCCAGGCTCGATTTTTTAGGCCCGGTAGCACCGAGTTATTCTTAAGTATTATGTGTGCCAATTTTAATAGTTTTATAATTTTGTTAGCTTAATAAATTAAATAATTAATTATGTTAGTATTGGACTGAATAATTATGTATGGGTTCCAGACTTGATTTTTGATGCCCCGTAGCACCGAGTTATCCTTTATTATTATGTGTGTCAATTTCAATATTTTTACAATTTTGTTAGCTTAATAAATTAAATAATTAATTATGTTTAATATTGGACTGAATAATTATGTATGGGTAGGCTTGATTTTTTAGGCCTGGTAGTACCGAGTTATCCTTAATTATTATGTGTGTCAATTTTGATACTTTTATAATTTTATTAGCTTAATAAATTAAATAATTAATTATGTTTAGTATTGGACTGAATAATTATGTATGGGTTCCAGGCTTGATTTTTGAGGCCCGGTAGCACCGAGTTATCTTTAATTATTATGTGTGTCAATTTTAATATTTTTATAATTTTGTTATCTTAATAAATTACATAATTAATAATGTTTACTATTGGACTGAATAATTATGTATGAGTTCCATGCTTATTTTTTAGGCCCGGTAGCACCGAGTTATCCTTAATTATTATGTGTGTCAATTTTAATATTTTTATAATTTTTTTATCTTAATAAATTAAATAATATTGAGTTATTATTAGTATTGGACTGAATAATTATGTATGGGGATGCTTGATTTTTGAGACCCGGTAGCATCGAGTTATCCTTAATTATTATATGTGTCAATTTTAATATTTTTACCATTTTGCTAGCTTAATAAATTAAATAATATTAAGTTATTATTAATATTGGACTGAATAATTATGTAAGGATTTCAGGCTTGATTTTGAGGCCCGGTAGCACCGAGTTATCCTTAATTATTATGCGTGTCAATTTTAACATTTTTAGAATATTATTAGCTTAATAAATTAAATAATTAATTATATTTAATATTGGAATGAATAATTATGTATGGGTTCCAGACTTAATTTTTTAGGCCCGGTAGCACCGAGTTATCCTTAATTATTATGCGTTTCAATTTTAATATTTTTAGAATTTTATTATCTTAAGGAATTAAATTAAATAATATTGAATTGGACTGAATAATTATGTATGTGTCCAGGCTCGATATTGGAGTTAAATTTGCAACATATATTAATTTGTTACTTTTGTAAGTTTATTAATATAAATTAAATAAGTAATTTTGTAAAGTGTAATCTAAAAGGCTCTACTACGCTAAAAGGCTATATATTTTACTACACTAAAAGGCTCTATATTTTGCTACACTAAAAAGCTCTATATTTTACTACACTAAAAGGCTCTATATTTTACTACGCTAAAAGGCTATTTATTTTATTACGCTAAAAGGTCACTATTACATTAAAAAATAACCAACATAAAATATAAATATGAACAACAAACAAAAAAATAATATTAATTTTTTATATAACAAAATAAAAACATAACATTTAAAATACAAATAATTTATCAACTTTTAACATGTTTTTTACCAAAACTAATAAATCAAGTCGAGTATAAATAAGATACAAATTTAAATACAGACATAACACAAATTAACATGGAAACACATTAAACAATACTAATATGCTTGTACTATACAAGTTTCTACATAAATAAAATAGAAATACCTCGATTTAAGTTTTTTTTTTGAATTTGATTGAAATGGAATTTTTACATTCGAAAGAAGGAATCCAAAGCTTGTCTTGTGCCAGTGACCTACACTCCTTGCTCTTTAGGTGACGGGTGGGGCCGAATTTTTTTTTTTTTAAATCACGGGGAGTGGGGGACCAGATTTGAGCAGAGGACTATTTTAATGGGGTGGGGGATCGTTTCTGTCGGTCCAAGGAAGAAGAAGAGTTATATTTTCAAAAGGCAATTCGCAGTATTATACTGCGAATTACCCTAATTCGCAGTATAATACTGCAAAATGCCTTTTGAAAATACAGCTGGGCCCATTTTAAGCAATTCGCAATATAGTACTGCGAATTGCATTAAAAAAATATTTTAATAATTTACAGTATTATACTGCGAATTAGTTTAACGGCTAAATTTTCAGTAAAGTAATTCGCAGTATAATACTGCGAATTACCTATTTGTGTAACGTTTTTTTTAATATTAAAAATGTGCTTTTTATCCAAAAAATCATCAAAAAAGTTTCGGACTCAAAATTACGTACAACAACTGGCATAAAAAAAGCCAACCTTTTAGAATTTGACATATGATATCTTAAAGTTATTCTCTCTATTCTAATAGTTTAACCACCATCCTAAAAATAAGCCTCATTAAAATTATTTTCCTTAAAAGTAGCAAAAAATATTTAAAACCCTCTCTTTTTTCCCTCATAGTAATCATCATCCTAGAAATTAGGTTCTATTTCCTTTAGTAGTATAACACAATAATAATTATATTATTTGTATATCATAGTGTATAACATAATAATGTGTATATCAAAAAAGAATATTAAAATTTTATTTTTCTTCTTTGTATAACACATTTCAGATTGAAAACTCAAGTTCAAGAAGACTCCACATGTGTATCCCCTATTGTATCTCGTGTATATCTCTATGTAGATCAATGATATTTCATGTATATCATGTGTATCTGTGTATATCCATGAAAATTTGTGTTAAATATATGATACAAAATGTGATACAAACGGGCATCCATAAAATAATTATCATGTCCCGAACCGTGGGCGAGACCGGCACCCGGTGCATCACCTATCCTTGCGTGCCAACTTGCAACTAAGGGATTCTGAATATATAATGTCATACTTTGGTCATGGGCCACATTGTAAGACAATTTGCAAAGCAAAATATAAAAATTGAACAGAAACTAACGCTGACTAAACATAAATATAAAGCTGGATCGACAAGGCGTCATAATTATTACAGCTAATAAACCAACTAAATATACATAAAAGGCCTACAAGCCCAACATACTGCACTAACTGACAGGATATGTCTACAGGCCTTTACTGATAGATGTATTGTGATCGGAACAGGGCCCCGACCTACCCATAACCTATATACATATATACACAAAATGTACACAAAACTCTAGACCCGGAAACTCCGAAGGACGTGGAACTTACTAATAAAGCTGAATTCGGGCAACACCTATTGAGGAGGTCTACCCATCTATCTGTCTGAACTTGCACGCATGAAATGCAGCGTCCCCATAAAAAGGGACGTCAGTATAAAATAATATACAAAGTATGCAAGGCAATAAAATAATTGAAAGCTAAAACTGAACTAATAATATAATAACTGAAAGTAACAAGAGTCAAAGATGATCTGGAGATATACTTATTTTCTGATGTTGACTCTACTCTCTCAATATAGTAAGTAAAATAAATGTTCGGCCATATAAGGCTCAGAACGTGTAACTGCTCCGCTGTTGTAGGCTCACTTAGAGGCGCTCGACCATTCTAGGCTCTGTATCTAGGCCATGCTGGGCTCGCTTATAGGCACTCGACCATAGTAGGCTCAGTATATAATTTATCATCTGATCTAAGGTTACCCAATAGGGCCCTTCCCACCCTTGATGGTGGTGAAAATACTGTAATATTGTGTGTGTATATATATATACATACATATATTGAATACTGTAACTTATGAGACTAGGATAATTTATATAAATTCAGGAATACGAGCTTCTCTTTAAGCCCGTTATCAAACTTGTGTAATTACGAGATAATGCCAAAATGAAGGAAGGACTTAGCCTTAACATACTTGAGTCAGTTCTCTGGACAATCCTTCTGATACACGACAATTGCGACAAAACTCGTGACAGCAAGATCGGAGTAGGAAAAAATCCGTATAATATTCTTGAGAAAGATTATACTGGTCTTCTTTAAAGTCACGTTGCTAAGATGCTTTAGGAATTTTTTTGATTGAATTCTTGAATTCTTGCTTGAATATATGTTGCCTAACACTTTGATATAAGACCTTTCTTTGAATTAGAGAAGTTTTAGATTTTAAATGGTGTGGGCCCACATACTAATGATTAAGCCACATACTATTTAAATGTGCCACCTTTTATTACTTTACTAATATATAGAAATGAGAGTTGAATGGTACGAACAGGGGCAAAATAGAAATTACTGATGTTTGTCTAAAATGGTACGAACAGGGGCAAAATAGAAATTATTGATATTTGTCATGGGTATTTTAGGATAATCAAAATTCATCCACGTGTCCCTTTCTTTAAATCAGCAGAAGTTTTCTATGGTTTTTTCTGTCATATTTCAAATTTGTTCTGTTTGCTAAAGAATTGCTATGATTTCTTTTCTTCTTGGTTTCTCTATCTCTCATTCTCTCTCACCTTCAGATTTTATTTGATTAATAGATTTCTCCATTTGCGATTCCGGTGTAGCTTTAATTTATGGTCAGTTTTCTTTGCTCTTTCTCTCTTTTTCGTTCACCCATTGCTATCGATTTTGATATATGTGTGTGTGTTGGTTTTCTTCATATGTTGGTGAATTTCTTACATGCATGTCACTATACCTCTTTTGCCCATAGATGTGTTTAACAATATACTTTGTGCATGTATCATATATATTTGTTTCTGATTTTCGGTTGGGTAAATGAGCAATTTTTGGGTGAAATAGCTTCTATTTGCCTAGAAAGTTTATCTGTCACATAGCCCTCTTTCTATTGATTGGATTAACTCCTAGAATATTCAAGAACAGTAAGAATTGTTAGGTCCATAAGGGAAGTAGTCCTTCTTATTGACCAACACTTTGAGGTGCATCGTTATTAGGATACCTGCTATAGGTTTCCATGAATTATCATTCTGTTCAAATTGCCGATGAAGTATTTTAATTAAGCGGCATGTTTATTGGAAGAAGTCATATGATCCATGTGATCATGGCTCCAACAGTGTGATACCATAAAGTCCAAAAACAAGGTTTCCTAAATATCTAATTCTCCTAATGGATCCTAAACATGATTTCTGAGTTATTCTTCTTACTCCATACGATAAGAAAAACCTAGCCAATCTATTACTAACCTTGTGAACCAGCACATTGCAATTATGCAATCTTCTCCATAAGGCTCTTTAGAAGAGTCGCTAACCGTAATAGTAATTCCGGAGAAAGTGGGTATACCTTATCCTTTCCTTCAACCTTACATAACAGAGGAAATTAAGCCAACAACTGATTGTCCCTGCCCAATCTAATGAGGCAGTCTATTCCTTCAAGTCCCATAGGTCTAAACGTGCCTATTCCTTCGACAACTTTCCATGAAAACACAAAAAGTATTCTTATTCTGCATCAACCTAAGCCCGCTTATTTCGCCTCATAATGAAAATTAGCCTAAATGAACAGAACCATAAGCTATTCATGTGAAGTAAATGAAAATCTGGTTAGCTATAAAGTGCTCTTCGCATTATCGGAATTTTCAAGGAAGTGAACATGTCATATAATTGCATTAATTCCATTAACCAATCATTTGCCATTTTGCACTAAGTTAAGACTTAAAATTCAGTTTCATCTTCCAGTTTTCTAAATTTACTTCACATCGTAGTTACTACAACAACTACCCAGTAAAATCCCACATAGTGGGGTCTGGGGAGGGTAATGTATACGCAGACCTTACCCCTACCCCGATAGGGGCAGAGAGGCTATTTACGATAGACCCTCGACTCAGAAAGACGAAAGTAAAGTAAGAAAAAATAAGAGGAGAGAAATCATTAGTAACTCCAGTGGAAATCGTAAATCGTAATAATAACAGAAACATAAAAATCGAAAGATGAATAACATGTAATAACAGTAACCATAATCTAAGGCTCGGGGCTAAGACAAACCACAAGAATAGTGTGGGTCCAACATAAACTGCAAGTCATCTAAGACCAAACCTAATCCAACCCCGTCTCGTCCCCGGAATGAAGTAATAATATAAGAGTCATAATTTGGACAAGATTTGCTGCGACATTAGGTTCCTTAGTCTTTATCCAAATACCTTAATTAATCATCCACTGATTCCTTAATCAACTTATTAGTTCCTCACTAATCCAATAATTAGTCAATTAATCACATAATTAAGAACTATCTCAAATTACTTAAAATACTATTCACTTGATACACTTTATGTACCCTACTATCATGGTCATGTGGTACCTTGTATGGTACTAGTCCATAAATATCGGGTATTGTAGCTTGGACCGTATTTTATCCTAAATTGACAACCTTCAACGAAACTCATTTTCGTTGATTCGTTTTCCCTTTATTTTTTACGACACTTACTTATTGCTTGTTATAAATAACATAAATACTTATAATCTCAAGAAAATCTCATCCCAGAGTTTACGTCGATTAACTTACGACGTAACTTTGACGTACAAAAATGCGAGATGTAACATCCTTCCCCCCTTAGAAACATTCGTCATCGAATGTTTACTCTTAGAGACTTTGGAAAAATTTTGTCAGAGTCTCCTCCATACAATAGACTAAAACCAACATGTACTCATCTAGAAAACATACTATACATGCCACACATGGCCAATGTCTATAAATAGCAACACTTGGCCTCACACAACTGTCCATTATAAATTCTGAAAGTAAAAAATAAGAGCTTACCTGATGACCTACTAGCCTGAATAGAGTTACACTGAGGTATCCCATCTCGAGCCATATATTCAGTTTGAAATAGATGGGAGTATTTAGATTTTATTTCTTCCTCCGCTTCTCACGCCATCTCTTCCACATTCTTGCTTCTTCATAAAATATTTACAGAGTCTACCTCCTTATTCCATAGCTTGTGAATTTTTCTGTCTAGGATGGCAAGCAGAATTTCCTCGTATGACAAGTCTTCCGTAATCTGTACATCATCCATGGGCACCACTCGGGTAGGATCACCAATGCACTTTCGTAGCATAGATACGTGAAAAACTGGATGGACAGACTCCAATTCCAATGGCAATTCTAACTTATAAGCTACTTGGCCCACTCTCCGAATGATCCTATAAGGCCTAATATACCATGGGCTAAGCTTGCCTTTCTTGCCAAATCTCATCACGCCCTTCATAAGTGATACCTTTAAGAATACCCACCCTAAATACTAAGTCTCATCAGCGCTCGTCAGAATATGACTTCTGCTGACTCTGAGCTATCAACAATTGCTCTGGGATAAGCTTTACTTTCTCTACGGCCTACTGAACCAGGTCTGGCCCATGTAACCCAGATTCTCCAACATCAAACCACCCTATAGGAGATATGCGCTATGCCCATACAAAGCCTCGTACGGAGCCATTTGGATACTGGAGTGGTAACTATTATTATATGCAAACTCGATAAGAGGTAAATGTTCATCCTAACTTTTTTTAATATCCAACACACATCCTCATAACATATCCTCGAGCGTCTGAATTGTGCGCTCGGCTTGTCCATCAGTTTGTGGATGAAAAGATGTGCTGAAATTCACCTGAGTCCCTAGACCTCTCTGAGATAACCTCCAAAAAATATGTTATAAACTGGGCCCCACGGTCAGATATAATAGGTACTGGTACTCCATTTAGTCGCATTATCTCCTTAATATATAACTTTGCATAATCTTCTACTGTATATGTAGATTTGGCCGGTAGCAAATAAGCTGATTACGTGAGCCTATCGACTATCACCCATATAGAACCGAACTTACACTGAGAACGAGGTAAACCTGTGATAAAGTTCATGTTTATCGCCTCCCATTTCCACGTAGGGATCTCTATGGTCTACATTATCCCTCCGGGCTTCTGGTGCTCTACCTTCACCTGCTGGCAACTAGGACACTGAGCGACAAACTCAGTAATGTTCTTCTTCATATCGTTCCATCAGTACACATCCTTAATGTCATGATACATCTTCGTCGACCCAGGATGAATGGAGTACCACGAATAATGTGCCTCTGACAAAATCATGTCTCGTAGCCCTGCTACATCTGGAACACATAGACGACCCTATATCTGAGAACCCCATCTTCCTTGAGCTTTAATAACGGCTTCTTCTGCTACGGAACTCAACTCTGGGTCCTCGTACTACCTCTCCTTTACTTCAGCTTTGAGAGATGATTTTGCAATATTGTGGAGTACAACTCCACCATCTCTAGAGTCTACTAACCAAACCCCTAAACAAGCCAATTGATGAATCTCTCTAGTCAATTATCTTTTCTCGGCTTCTACATGTGCTAAGCTACCCATAGATCGGCAACTTAAGGCATCAACTACAACATTAGCTTTCCTTGAATGGTAGAGAATGTTAACATCGTAATCTTTCAATAACTCAAGCCATTGCCTCTGTCAAAAATTCAACTCTTTTTTCTTGAAGATATATTGCAGGTTTTATGATCTGTGAATACATTAACATGAACACCATATAAATAATGCTGCCATATCTTAAGTGCATGGACAACCGCAGCTAACTCGAAGTCGTGGGTTAGATAATTTCGTTCGTGCTTCCTTAACTGCCTTGAAGCATACGCAATTACCCTCCCGTGTTGCATCACGACACATCCTAACCCGACACCTTAGGCATCATAATACATGGTATAACCATCTGCACCCTCTGGAAGTGTTAGAACTGGCGCTGAGGACAACCTGTTCTTAAGCTCTTAGAAACTCTGTTTGCAAGCCCCCGACCACTAAAACTTAGTTTCTTTCTGCGTTAACTTCATCAATGGTAACAAAAGGGAAGAAAACCCCTCTACGAACCTCCGGTAGTATCCTTCTAAGCCTAGAAAGCTACGAACCTCTATCGGAGTGGTAGGTCTGGCCAGGATTTCACATGCTCAATCTTCTTAGTGTCTACCTTTATATCTCTATCGGATATAATGTGCCCCCAGAATTCTACAGAATTAAACCAAAACTCACATTTAGAAAACTTAGCATACAATTTACTATCACGGAGGGTTTGGAGTACCGCTTGCAGGTGGTCCGCATGCTCATCCTCTGAATATGAATAAACCAGAATATCATCAATAAATACTATTACGAACAGATCTAAAAATGGTCGGAATAGGCTATTTATCAAGTCCATGAATACGGCAGGTGCATTCGTCAACTCGAAGGACATGACAAGGAACTTAAAGTGGCTATATCGGGTCCTAAAGACTGTCTGTCACAACCCGAATTTCCCACCATCGGGAGTCGTGATGGCGCCTACTAATGGAAGCTAGGCAAGCCAACTCTTACTTATCTATCCATTTTTACAATTCTCATTTTAAGACATTTAGCAATGTTAATATGATTACAGCAGAATAAAATAATTTAGCGGAAGACTTAGTAAACATTACTAGATGCGATACCGAAATCCAAACATAAATCACTACCCAAGAACT
>MU700907.1:39145-100072 GCA_026770625.1 Nicotiana glauca | reverse complement strand
TTTAAGGCCGAAACACGTCAAACGACGTCCGTTTTCAACCAAACTTTACAGGAAGCGCTTAACCAATATTTATGACCTGTACCGGGCGTCGGAACCAAAATACGAGCCCGATACCATTACCTTTTGATCAAATTTCAGTATCATTTTCCTTAAACATTTTCAGAAAATAATTTAACAGAAAAATTCTTTTACCGGGGTTCTAGACCTCGGATTTCGATTCCGGGCATATGCCCGAGTTCCATATTTTTCTATGAATTTTTCGAGACCGTCAAATTACGTGTCCCGGTCCGTTTACCAAAAATATTGATCAAAGTCAACTATATCAATATTAACATCAAAATTCTTCAAATTTTTCACATAACTCATATATTTCAACATGTAAATTTTTCGGCTTCGCGTCCGGACTGCGCACGCAAATCGGGGCAGCTATAAATGAGGTTTTCAAGGCCTCGGAAGCTCAAATGCCTGAGAAAACAAGTGATGACCCTTTGGATCGTCACACTGTCTTAGGAATATCTTTCTCCCGAACTCTGACCTGGTGGTACCCCGACCTCAAGTCTATCTTTGAAAAGCATCTAGCCCCCTACAACTAATCAAACAAGTCATATATCCTTGGAAGTGGATACTTATTCTTAATAGTTACCTTGTTCAGCTGCCTATAATCGATACACATCCCCAGCAAGTCGTCTTTCTTCCGAACAAACAGTATCGGTGCACCCCAAGGCGAGGTATTGGGCCTGATGAAACCTTTCTCCAGCAAATCTTTTAACTTCTCCTTCAACTCCTTTAATTCGGCAGGTGCCATTCTATACGGAGGGATGTATATTTGTTGAGTTCCCAGAAGCAAATCGATGTTAAAATCAATTTCTCGCTCTGGAGGAATACGTAGAAGCTCATCTGGAAATACATATGCGTACTCTTTGACTACTAGAACTGTCACGACCCAAACCGATGGGCCGCGACTGGAATTCGGTACCTTACTCAATCGAATACCAACATAATGTATCTTTTCATATCATATTATCATAAATAACTGAGCTGGAGAGGCTGTCATGAAATAGGTAGAATACAGCAGGTAATGCCAACTTATCGATAATACATATGGGCCTCTAAGACCAAAATAACCACTTGAACACTGAACATAGGCCGACAAGGCCATACAATCTTTTACGTACATGACATCTGCCTACAAGCCTCTAAGAATACATAATTTTTATAAAGGTCGGAATAGAGTCCTGCCATACCAAACAATACGCATCTAACTCATATTGACCAAACAAGCAACTCAGGAGCAAATGGAGCGCACCAACATCTTCAGCTGAGCTGATAGCCTACTGGGAGGGCTCTCGAGCTCTCTATCGGGACCTGCGAGCATGAAACATAGCATCTCTAGGCAAAAAAGGGACGTCAGTACGAATAATGTACTGAGTATGTAAGGCACATAAATAAGTGCATAACAGACTTGGAGGAAATATAGAGTAAATGACTCCACCTATAAGTCTGAATAACTTTGTAAATTATGAAATAATTATAATATCATACATATGCATATGAATGTCATGTCGTGCATAGGTACACGTGTTCAGAACATCATCAAGCCTCTAAGGGCATCCCATTATATCATCTCGGCCACTGTGGGCAAAATCATCAACGTATAATAGCTGATCAAGTGGTGGTGCGTATATAAATCCGTAACCTTTTCCCATATCTAATATAAATATAATATATATATATGTATATGCGTATATAACACCATTTGGTCATGGGTCAATGTGCATGTATAAATGAATGAAATGCATATGAAATATGTTAATAAAAAATCTCTCGGTACGTCATAAGATCATTATGCCTCTGATTAATACCATGAAATAAACTTTACCATCTCACGTATTTTTGAGACCCGTGAACAGATGATAGAATAATATGACACATGGGGAATCAAGAATCTAGGCACCCATAGTATTTCTATGAATAGAGTCATTTATGAAAGTTGCATATTTTGCTTGTTTCATTTGTATCGTATAGATCATGTCAAAAGAAAAAAGGGATAGCCTTAACATACCTGGACCGATTTTCTTGACAATTCCTTTTACACACGTCTTGTGTGACGAACACGTAATAACGGGTTGAAGTAGGTAAAATCCGTATGATATTCTTGAAAAGGATTGTTCTGTACTCCCTTAGAATCGCAAATCCCACATTATTGTAATACTACTAAATCACGTTTGAGCGAGAGTTAAGCAACTCACTTTGCTAATGAAGTTTATACCTTCATTAAAATACTACTCACATTGCTGAATATGTAACATACCTTCATTTACTTTTTGAATGCATAAGAATATATGTTTGTATTATGTTTCTTAAGGATAGATATGACAACATTATATGTGTCTCTCCTTTATTAAAATGGAAATGACACATATTGTTAAGACTTTCCACCTAGTCTAGTGACATATGAGTCACAAGTCTTGAATTGGTGGCTGCTACGTTATCGTTTTGGGTCTTTATCCAAAGTTATTAATTAATCCACCACTAGTTATTAATTAACTAGGTAATGTCCCATTAACCAATTAACCAATTACCCACATAATTGAGAATTATTTTTACTTATTTAAAATATTATTCACTCTTCACATATCTTATACACCTTACTAGCATGGCCATATTGTACCTTATATGGTACTAGTCTATAAATATCGGATATTTTAATTCGGGCCGTATTTTACCCCAAAATACCAAACTTGGCCGAAAATTTATTTCTTTGACTTGCTTCGCCTCTCACCTTCACGAATTTACTCATCACTTGTTTGAAATAGCATAGTACTTAAAATTCCAAAATAATCTCCTTTCCGAGCTTACGTCGATTAACTTACGACGAAACATCAACGTATAAAAAAATACGGGACGTAACATCTTATTTTTTATTTTATATCAATTTACTTATGGCGTACGTCCATGTACGAAAATATGGGGTGTAACATCATTCTCCCCTTTGGAATATTCGTCCTCGAGTTGACTAATGCTCTTATCAGTTTTATAACTTATAGCTCTTGTGAATACCTTAATACTCTCCTTGCCATTTAAGTAGTTGCTCTATGAGTAAATCCAAAGTCTAGGGTATTCCCCCCTTTACTCTTTTTGCTCATATCATGACTTGTGGTCGAAATCTTTCTAATCTCGCAACTGCTGCTACCTCCTGTCATGCTGCTTGTATGAACCTAGCTTTGTAAGTGCGCTTATGCGACTCTTCTCTTCTCTTTCCTCCAGCTTTTAGCCAATCTCTAGGCTTTACTTTGTGAGAATATGAAAAATTATGTCAATCTATCCCTCTGGGGAATCATTGAATTTACTACATCTATGTAGGCCATATTATACCATAATTCTTACTTCGATTTATTATTATTGAGTTTTGCTACCAACCCAGGTTACTCTTGTTGCTTATCCTTAAGACCGATGGCCTAATCTCATCTCATACTTCGTAACTTTTATCCATCCCTTGTTGATTCACCTCAATATTGATCTACGATCTACCATTGATAACTTGAGCTCTTATATAACACGGCCGCTAGGGCTCACATCTTATCGCGGAACATCTAAAATGATTAGACTGATCTACATGGGGGCAATACCATGTTTCCATAACCGTATTTCATAGTATCCAAATGTGATTCACCTTATGTGGGTATTTTAATACTGTCCAATTCATGAGATCCCTTTCTTTTCTTCGTCAGATCATTACTCAATCGAAGGTCTAAACGTCATCCTTTATCTATCACAATTACAACCTCATTCTATTACCAGGACAACATTCTATCTCTTCTAAATGCTACTAGTCTTAGACTTCTATGAGTTCATTCAGGCTGTAGTGAGCTTTGTATAACTTAGAGAAGCCATCTGCTCTTTTTGTTTTCATCGGCTTAATCTTGAGAACTTATCCATTTTCGTTATCTTCTTACTCGCCCTTTATTATCCTTACTCCTCTCTTCTAGATCCTTGTCACTTCACCATATAATAGCTTGCGACCTACGCATATCTATTTATGTTACTTGTAATTTTTTAACTTGCTTGCATCATAGATTTCCTTATACCATTTTGGAACATCAAGTGAGACATCACATCATCTCTAACTCTTATTTACTCTCTTAGTCAGGATTTTCTGTAAGGCTCCGTGAAATCCCTACTCGAAAATATTGCAAGCTCGCCGCGACACGGACCTTTTTGGATTGAATAATGCATTAAAAAATCAAGAATAAGTTTCCAGAAAAATGCAAGAAATGCGGTCCAGAATGCGGCCGCAAATCAGGAATGCGGACCGCATATCTTCCGCAGAGTGAGTCAGAATGTTGGTTAAAATTGAAGTCAGCTATGCGGTCGAAATGCGGTCGCACAATCGAAATGTGGACTACATAGTCGTTGCATATTTTCCTTTGAATTTTGCAAGGGTCAATTCTGCGATGCACTTTGCGACCGCAGAACGTGAATGCGGACCGCATTCTTACCGTAGACTCAGTCAGAGTGTCCAGTTTCTGGGGTGCATTTTGCGGTCCATTATGCGGACCGCATGTTTACTCTGCGATCGCAAATATGATTGCATATTTGACTCGGGCTACAATTTCCTAATTTTCAACCCGACTTCCATATCGATATATCCAGTATTATAGGTCATTTTAAGCATTCTTCTAAGCATTTCTAGAGAGAGGGGGGGTTCTGAGAGAGGGAAAGTTTCTCCATCAAATTACTCCATAAGATATGGCTAAATCCTTGAAGAAAATCAAGTGAAGACCCCTAGACCTTCATCTCAAGAGGTAATACTTCATCATCCCAACTCTTGTTTGTTTTATTCTCAGATATAAGGGGTCACTAGTGAGGTTATTCATGGGTATAACAATGGATTCCTTGCATGCATGTTAAACCTTAGAGTAGTGGGAGGTGGTGAATTAAAGAGGGGTACAAAGTGATATAAAATGCTCTCAAAAATGGGCCTAAGATCATATTGCACCTCTAGGGCTTGTTAATATGCTTGAACCAAGCTAGAGTCTCAATCTCATTTCTAATTCTCGATTTAATTTGTAATTTTTACTCAATAGATCAAAGTGCTAAGAGTTCCGAAAATTTGTAAAAGAGTAAGGAAATCTTTATTGAGGTATGTATGGCTAAAACCCCCTTTTTATTAGAAATTGAGCTCCATTGTCATTTACGAAAGTATCGTAAGAGTTGAATTGGCTTGTGTATTGATTGTTACTACGCATTAATTGATTTGCATATATCTATACATATTCATGAAAGATGTGTCTCAATGTGAATAATGTACCAATCTTGATAATTAGATAATGATGAAAAGTACAGTTATGTGTTGAACTACATGGGCTATAAGCCAACATCAAAATAAAGAATTATTCATGCTAGCTATGTGCTCACATGTGATTGCAATTTGAATTATCTTTGATATATATGTCTATGATCACAACTTGAAAAACGAATATTGAAAACGGAACACGATGTGATGATGGTGGCCATGAGTGCCCAGGAATTGTTATGTTATGTGTGGAATAAAGATTTGAAGGTTTTGACTAATGAGAATGGAGTAATGCCTCCAATGAGGTGACCTAGCCGACCGGGTTGTGATCGGACACCATGCCGCACACATGATGGTAATGTGCTGATATTGAATTCCGGATAGGGAAATGAAATATTGATTGAGAGTAATGCCTCCAATGAGGTGACTTAGCCGGTCGGGTCATGACCAGACTCCGCTCTAGATAGCGGTGGTATTAAGAACAGTGGTGAACATGTGATAGAAATGCCCTAATCTATATTTTGGAAATTGTATGAAAAGATTATATGAGTTGCATCTTTGATTTACCCATGTTATTTACTTGTACCTGTTTGATAGCTCTTTCTAGTAAAATGGTGTTTAGTTATACATACCAGTACAATTCAAATGTACTGACGTCCCTTTTGCCGGGGACGCTACATTCGTGTTATGATTGTAGGTGGTTCTATAGCAGACACTCCAGTCCACCGGCAGTAGCACCTACTCCACTTTCCGTCAGTTGTATTGGTGAGCCCTTTTCCCCTCGGGGCCCTGCGTGGCTTATGCCGTTGTTCTTCCCTGAGTCTTATTTTTGTATTTGTGTAAGGTATAGCCGGAGCCTTATTGCCGGAATTTCTGTATTATTCTTCAGTTATATTTAGAGGCTCTGTAGACAGGTTTTGGGTTGTGTTGGGAATTGGAAATTAAGATTGAAATATTGGTATTTGGCAACGATTTACAAACTTGTAATAGTTTGATAATTATAATTTAAGGTGCTAATGAAAATGAAATGGAAATCGTTAATTATACGTTGATAGAATTTGATGAATGGAGTCCATCTCCTATTTATTCATAAGTTAGTTTGGGTAGAATGAGACCTAACAGGCTTGCTCGGTCGACTTTACTCGGTTGAGCACCGGCCGCGCTCCTCGGATTTTGGGGCGTGACATTTTTGATACCTAGACCATCGGTTGGAAGATATGCTACTGACGATGCCGCTATTATTCCTAAATATTGAATCACGCGCTTCTAGCCTTTTATCTGACGTATGTACTATTCACGATCTTCTGCCTTTGAGTATCTCGTACGTTGTTTACCTTTACCTTACTTACCATAAAATCTCGCATCATATCTTCTATCTCTTTCATGACCTCCCTTCCACCTAGGTATAATTCACTCCATAACTTGAAACTCTAATATAATACTTTCACCTCTGGTGCATACACAATTCGGTGGGAGTTTTTTATGAGGCTGGTACTTTTCTCATAGGTTTTATCATAGAGCCATTATAAAATATGACTACTGTACTATTCCTCTTGTACCTCTGATATTAAGTGTAATTCTGCAATGTTCTCAATCATGATGTCTATAATTTTTCTGGGTCCAATAATCAGATACCTAATTTTCTTAGTTGATGTAACTCTTTAATTTCCTCTTCCTTCTGATCAACCTTTATGTAGGCTTAAGCTATCTTTCGATCTGGGGCTCATGGCATTAGTTATTACTTCAGCCTTTCATGGACGCTATGGAATATTCATGATACCATCTTCTAATAATTCAATCATTTGTCTATGACCTGGACTCAATTCTTTCTTTTAACTTATATCAGAGTCTTCTACAACTGTATGATTGTCAACATATATGTTGCATGGATTATACCCCAAAATCTTGAGTGCATTCATAACATAACTAACTCTGGACCATCGATCGAATAATTCCTTTTGTTCTTCTCAACTTTCTTTAAACGTAAGCTTTTACTTTTCCCGGTCTTTCTTCCCTCTTTCGTGTGCATGCTTAGCTTATCTTAGTGCCCATACATATTGGAATTCCATACAATTTATATGATCTTGAATGTCATTTTTTATTTTACTTCTCATTCATTAGCCACGGTAGGTGCCATTTTCTTATGCGGTGGATACCATGTTGTTATGAGAATATTGTTATAAGACCATTCCCTCCTTAGGTCACTGAGCTTAAGTTGAAGCCTTCTTCCTTACTTTCTCAGCTAGTATTTCATTGTAGTATTTAGGGAGGACCCTCTAACTCTTGTAAAGCTGTGAGCTTATTACGAACCCTTTTGATGTCCTTCCTTGCCTATAATTATTCGTGGTTACTTATCTCCACGCCCTTGTACTTGTAGCATTGCCTCTAAACTAATATTTTGATTGTCTTCCTAGTGGCACTCTCTTTTATTCTCGTAACATTCATACGGTACCTTTAACTACCCCAACTAATGTCTGAATATATCTTAAGTATTACAATGACATTACTACGGGGCTGAATTCACTATATTGGGTTTTACTATGCTTATCTTGCACGGTCTATTAATTTGTCTGTAACCTCCTATCTAGCCATAATTAGGCTCTTCCTGTATTAATTTCTAACTAGTCATTGGCTCATTCTCATATCAATATTCGCCTAATCTTTCTTGGGTTATTTCCTTTGTCTTAACTTACCTCTCGCACTAGCTCATTATCTATCAATAATATTTCAGGCAGGAACCCTTACTTCCTCTCCTTGACGTCATGTTTGCACAATATTCTAGAATCGTAGCATATATGTAGTATTTGGATAAGTGTAATCTCATTTTTATCGCATCCTTCATTTACCATTCCATAATTACTAGAATCACTTAATTCTGACTTAACTCCACATCACTCCATATTCCCCCTTTAGGGGAGTACTGAGATTTGGTGCTACAACGACCTACCTATAGATGTTTTACCTCTTCATCTTTGTCGTCTTTTAATATCATCGATGACCCTTACTCCCCTTGCGGTAATCCTTCTGTACCAAGGATAACAAAATTCCTTACTTGCAATGGTGGCACTTAGTGTAACTGGCACATATAGTCCCTTAAGCTTAAACTTTTTCTCACATTGCTTGCTTTTAGGGAAGTGTCTCCCTGAGTGACCATTCTCTAAATTTCTCATGAATCTTCTTCTGTTGTCCATTCTTTTATTGCCGGTATGAAATATGAAATTCATGATGCAGACTATTATCAATCACTCAGTCCCTAATTCATATTTAATTTATCTTGTTCACCAATCCATACTGGTTCTATTACTCTAGGGTCTAACTTTTCCTTCTGTTAATCACGTTAGAGTCGCGAACTTATTTCTCGAAATGAGGATGTGACTGTATGACCTATACTCTTTTGTTGTCTTAAGGACCATCACCTTTCGTCTCTTTCTTCACTTAACTTATATATTCTGTAATATTATCATCTTTTGATCTACCGTTGTTATCCATATATCCTATCTTACTCATAATGCTTTATAAACTCTCTTATTATGGGGTTAACAGTTATGTCTATCACTTTATTCTGATAACTCCAACCAAACATTTTTTTGCTTTTAGTTCCTCTTGTTCTATCCAATGGCTCTTTAGGTTGCTTAACATTCTCGCTCAACTAGGAACGCGAGCCATAATAAGGTAATATTTATCCCTTCAAGGTTTTCAGTTCCTATCTTTGTAGCACTTATGTCTAGCTATACTATTTTAGAGTGCACCATCTGGGTGTCTCACAAGGAGATCTATTATCCCATTTGCAATATCCTTCGGCAATGTCAACTAACACAAGCAATCCATTTACCAATTTGGGTTACCCTAAACTCAGCCAGATCTTGATATCTCGTCCTTCTCTTAACCCCCACAGGGCATAACTGAAATAGATGTGACCAATTGTACATACCTCTGTCACTGTTGAATATAACTCAAAAAGCTTATGTTCCCCTGCCTGAATTATAAACATTGTTAACCTTCATTAACTGAGCGCCCCGTACCCTTCTTCATCTTGCTTCTTTTGCTTGTTGAAACTTGTATTTATCTTCTTAATCTCTCGTTGTCTTTCACCATAAAGGTGGATAGATATTCTTGCCTTAGGGCTCCTTATCAAGAGGCATATACGTCTTAATACACACATGATCCACTGAAGACCTTATATTTACTCATCATAAGCAAGATGCAAAATTGAGTTCCTCTAACTCAAAACTTCCACAGCTACATCTCTTATCGACCGTCTTTCTACATGTAGGCACCGTCTTATTACGAATAAAAAAGAAGTTCAGAATTTGAATTCATATAATTGAGCTCTACCACACGATATAGAGTAAGAAGAAAGAGTGACAGTCCTAAATGCCTCGTAGCCTCCTGCTAATAAGTGTGGTGCACGACACACCCATAAACAAGATTCTACTAGACATGGCTTGTAGACTCCATAGGACAGAACTGCTTTGATACCACTTTTGTCACGACCCAAACCGAAGGGCCGCGATGGGCACCCGGTACCTTACTCAACCGAGTGTCAATATAATGTATCTTTCTATGTCATAATATCATAAATAACTGAGCCGGAGAGGCTGCCGTGAAATAGGTAGAATATAATAGGTAATGCCAACTTATACATAAGACATATGGGCCTATAAGACCAAAATAACCACTTGAACACTAAATATAGGCCGACAAGGCCATATAATCTTTTACGTATATAACATCTGTCTACAAGCCTCTAAGAATACATAATTTTTATAAAGGTCGGGACAGAGTCCCGCCATACCAAATAATACGCATCTAACTCATACTAACCAAACAAGCAACTCTGAATCAAATGGAGCGCACCAACATCTTCCGCTGAGCTGAAAGCCTACTTGAAGGGCTCTCGACCTGTCTATCAGGACCTGCGGGCATAAAATGCAGCGTCCCCTAGAAAAAAGGGACATCAGTACGAATAATATACTGAGTATGTAAGGCACATAAATAAGTACATAACAGAAATAGAGGAAATATAGAGTAAATAACTCTACCTGTAAGTCTGAATAACTTTGAAAATCATGAACTAATTATAATATCATGCATATGTGTATGAATGTCATGTCGTACATAAGTACATGTGTTCATAACATCATCAAGCCTCTGAGGGCATCCCATCATATCATCTCGGCCACTGTAGGCAAAATTATCAACATATACCAGCTGATCAGGTGGTGGTGCGTATATAACACCGTAACCTTTTTCCATATCCCATATACATATAAAATACATATATACACGTATATAACGCCATCTGATCATGGGTCAATGTGCATGTATAAATGCATGAATTGCGGATGAAATATGTTAATAAAAAATCTCTCGGTACGTCATAAGACCATTATGCCTCTGATTAATACCATAAAATAAACGTTACCATCTTACGTATTTTTAAACCCATGAACAGATGATAGAATAATATGACACATGGGGAATCAAGAATATAGGCACCCCTAGTATTTCTATGAATAGAGTCATTTGTGAAAGTTGCGTATTTTGCTCCTTTCATTTGTGTCGTATAGATCATGTCAAAAGAAAAAAGGGATAACCTTAACATACCTGGATCAATTTTCTTGACAATTACTCTAACACACGTCTTGTGTGACGAACACATAATGATGGGTTGAAGTAGGAAAAAATCCGTATAATATTCTTGACAAGGATTACTCCGTACTCCCTTAGAATCGCAAATCCCACATTGTTGTTATATTACAAAATCCGGTTTGAGTGAGAGTTAAGCAACTCACGTTGCTAATGAATTTTATACCTTCATTAAAATACTACTCACATTGCTGAATATGTAACATACCTTTATTTATTTTTTAAATGCATAAGAATGTATGTTTGTATTATGTTTCTTAAGGATAGATATGCAACATTATATGTGTCTTTCCTTTATTAAAACGGAAATGACACATATTGTTAAGACTGACCACCTAGCCTAGTGGCATATGAGTCACAAGTCTTGAATTGGTGGCTGCCACGTCATTGCTTTGGGTACTTATCCAAAGTTATTAATTAATCTACCACTAGTTATTAATTAACTACATAATGTCCCGTTAATCAATTACCTACATAATTGTGAATTATTTTCACTTACTTAAAATATTACTCACTATTCACATACCTTATACACCTTACTATCATGGTCATATAGTATCTTGTATGGTACTAGTCCATAAATACCGGATATTTTAATTCGGGCCGTATTTTACCCCAAAATGCCAAACTTGGCCAAAAATTTATTTCTTTGACTTGCTTCCCCTTTCACCTTCATGAATTTACTCATCACTTGTTTGAAATAGCATAATACTTAAAATTCCAAAATAATCTGATTCCCGCGCTTACGTCGATTAACTTATGACGAAACATCAACGTACAAAAACATATGAGACGTAACATCTCATTTCCGATTTTATATCAATTTACCTATGGCATACTTCCATGTATCAAAACATGGGGTGTAACAGGAATAGATTGAAGTGTAGGTATCTCAGCATCTGCATCTCTAACTTGCATAATATTATAAATGCACCCGTTTGTAATCATTTTCCTCGCCTTCGGATAGGAAATAAACCTACCTCTGGGTGTCGCTATATTACCTACCCATTCAAGGACTAGCTTACCTAGAATATGAAATCTGGTTGTCTTTGCTCGACAATCAATTATGGCATAGCAAGCTGCCAACCAGTCCATGCCCATAATAGTATCAAAATCCAACATCTCAAGCTCAACTAGGTCGGCTGAGGTCTGACGACTATAAATTGTCACCGTACAACCTCGGTAAACCTTTCTAGCAATAATCGATTCTCCGACCGGTGTAGATATCACAAAAATATCACTTAGTATTTCAGGTATTATACCAAACTTTCCTGCGACAAATGGGGTAAAACACGATAAAGTATATCATGGATCTATCAAGGCATAAGCAATGTGAGAGCAAATGGTCAACATACATATCACAATGTCTGGTGAAGTCTCCTGGTCCTGTCAGCCCGCTAAAGCATAGCTACAATTCTGGTTACCACCTGAACAGGAACATCTACCTCTGCCTCAACCTCTAACAGCCGAAGACTGAGACTCGCGCCATGAAGATGCATGGACATAGATGATCCTATTGCTAAATTCGTTAGGTGTGCCATAACCCCAGAATCTCTATTTGGTCAATCTCGCATCATATGACATGGACGTCCACATGTATAACAAGCATCGGAACCAGCTTGGCATTGGCCCAAGTGTCCTCTACCACAGATGTCACACTGCGATGTAAGTGACCATGTCTTCCCTGAACACTCACTACAAACCCAATGCCCGTGAGCTCTCACATGGACCTGGTTGAGTATAGCGGTCATACCTGTAACCCTGTAACTGAGGTGGCAAAGTCATAGGTGGCCATTCGAAGTACTATGGCCTGTAACTACCTTGAGACTGGTCCTGAGACCTGGCAAATATCATCCTCTTATGTTGCCCTTACTCAGTCCTCCATGTACCCTGCTGCTGATGCCTACCCCTATTATATTCTAGGCAAAAGCCTGAATCCGGGAGATATCCATACTATCCTACAATGCAGTAGTGGCACATGCCTCGGTCATCTCTAGGGTCGACCTTGCTATAAACCTGTGAATCCTGGCCCGTATAGTAGCAACTATGGATGGTGCATATCTGGCCAATGAGTCAAAACGGAGACTATACTCTCGAACACTCATATTGCCCTGCTTAAGGGCTAGAAATTGATCGACTCGATCCTATTAGATTTCTCGTGGTAAGCATTGATCAAGGAAGGCATCTGAAAAATTATCCCAAATAGCTAGAGGTGCATCAAATCCCCTGGACCTCTCCCATCCCTCGTACCAAAGGATGGCTATATCTCGGAGTTGAAAAGCTACTAGCTCAGCTTCCTCTTTCTCTGTGGAATGCATAACCCGAAAGATCCTGTGAAGCTGATCTATGAAATATTGCAGGTCCTCCCTCTGATATGTCCCCGTGAACTCTTAGGGACTCAAAGCAATAAACTCTTGGACCCTTAAACTTCCAGACTCCTCAGAAGATCCTGCACTAGCGGATGCCCTAGCATGTTGCTGGGTAGCTACCAACTGTGTCAACAAATGCATCGCACTCCTCAAGTCTCGATCTGATGGAAGTGGAGGGAGAACTGGATGTGCGGCCTCCCTAGGAATCTCCTCAGGTTGGACCCCATCTACTGGGGTACCATGTTATTCCCCTCACCTAATGTTGTATATTTCCTATGGCTAGCCGTAGTCTTCCTAGTCACCGTTATATGTGCATGCAAACACCAATACGTAAGTTTAACTCAAATTTCCTATAACTCAGTTCTACAACATGATTTGGATTTGAAAGAAGGGTAATCAACTCCTAAATGCCCTGTAGTCCCCTGCTTATATAATGCGGTGCACCACACATCTCTAAACAAGACCCTACTAGATACGGCTTGTAGATTCCCTAGGACAGAACTGCTCTGATATCACTTCTGTCACGTCCTGAACCGATGGGGCGAGACCGGCACCCGGTGCCTCACCTATCCTTGCGTGCCAACTTGCAACTAAGGGAATCTGAACATATAATGTCATACTTTGGCCATGAGCCACATTGCAAGACAATTTTCAAAGCAAATTATAAAACTGAATAGAAACTAACGCTGACTAAACATCAATATAAAGCTGGGCCGACAAGGCCGTCATAATTACTACATCTGATAAACCAACCAAATATATATATATACAAGGCCTACAATCCCAACATACTGCACTAACTGACAGAATATGTCTACAAGCCTTTACTGATAGATGTACAGTGATCGGAACAGGGCCCCAACCTACCTATAACCTATATACATATATACACAAGATTTACACAAAACTCTAGACCCGGCAACTCCGAAGGACGTGGAGCTTACTAATAAAGCTGAACTCGGGCAACACCTATTGAGGAGGTCTACCCGTCTATATGTCTGAACCTGCACGTATGAAATGCAGCATCCCCATAAAAAGGGACGTCAGTACGAAATAATGCACCGAGTATGCATGACAATAAAATAACTGAAATCTGAAACTGAATTGATAATATAACAACTGGAGTCAAAGATGATCTGGAGATATACTTACCTATTGATAATGACTCAACTCTCTATATATAGTAAGTAAAATAAATGATCAGCCCTATAAGGCTCAGAACGTGTAACTGTTTTGCCGTAGTAAGCTCGTTCATAGGTGCTCGGGCTAGGCTCTATATCTCGACCATGCTAGTCTCACTCATAGGAGCTCGGCCATAGTAAGCTCGGTATATAACTTACCCCCCATATATATATATATATATATATATATATATATATATAGAGAGAGAGAGAGAGAGAGAGAGAGCCTCTTCTATCTTGATTGGAAGAAGAATATACTCAATTGAATATAATGTTCTAATAAGGGAGAATACTGTAACTTATGAGACTAGGATAATGTATATAAATTCACGAATACGAGCTTCTCTTTATGCCTCGTTATCAAACTCGTGCAATTAAGAGATCATGTCAAAATGAAGGGAGGGCTTAGCCTTAACATACCTGAGCCGGTTCTCTGGACAATCCTTCTAACACATGACAATTGTGACAAAACTCGTAACGGCAAGATCAGAATAAAAAAAAATCCGTATGATATTCTTGAGAAAGATTATACCGGGCTTCTTTAGAGTCACGTTGCTAAGATGCTTAAGGAGTTCTTTTGCTTGAAATCTTGAATTCTTGCTTGAATATCCATTGCCTAACACTTTGATATAAGACCTTTCTTTGAATTAGAGAGGTTTCGGGCTTTAAATAGTGTGGGCCCACTTACTAATGACTAAGCCACATATTACTTAAATGTGTCACCTTTCACTCACAATATAAGAGTCATAATTTGGATAAGATTTGCAGCCACGTTAGGTTCCTTAATCTTTATCCAAAGATCTTAACTAATCATCCACCAACTCCTTAATCAACTTATTAATTTCTCACTAATCCAATAATTAACCAATTACCCACATAATTTAGAATTATCTCAAATTACTTAAAATACTACTCACTTGATATTTTATTTACCCTACTATCACGGTCATATGGTAACTTGTATGACACTAGTTCATAAATATCGGGTATTATAGCTCGGATCGTATTTTATCCCAAATCGACAACCTTCATGACACTTACTTATTGCTTGTTATAAATAGCATAAATGCTTATAATATCAAGAAAATTTCATCCTTGAGCTTACGTAGATTGACTTACGACAAAAATTTAACATTTAGAAATGTGGGATGTAATAATAATTATGTTGTATACATAATATACAAAGTGATATACACAGACGTCCTTTAAAAATTGGGTGATATACACTGATTTACACGATATACAAAGTAAAATACACATGTCGTAGTTGGATTTTTAGGTTTGATTTTTTACCTGAAACCAGTCTAAATCACTTCTAATCTTGCTCAAATTTTGTATATAGCCTCGTTTATGTATTTTAAATCAATTTAAGTCACACCTACTCGTTTAATCCAACCAAAAAAAGAAGAGAGAAGAAAAATAAAGTTGAAATGTATTTTTTCTCTTTTAGTTTTTGCTTCTGATCTTTTTATGTGAGATCAACCTTACCTTTTTATCCACTGATTTTTTTTGCATAATTTGCAAAAAGGGAGAAATAAAGTAGTGAACAAGAAGAGAATTGAATAGCGGGAGGGGGGGAGCAGACGGTTTGGGGCCAATTGTTTGAGAGACAATATATAAGAGAATAGTTTTTTTTAGGATATGGCTATATAATGCCAATTGTTGGGGGCTATCTTTGCCAAACCTAATATAATGCAAAATAAATTGCCAATTCCTGTCATGTGTTGTCACGTGGTGCCATTTTCTCGTGAGAAAATGACCCTCTATAGTCCCTCAAAATTTTAATAGCCAATATTTTTCTGCATTGACATGAAATGGCCCTCCGTCTCAAACATATTACATCTAATAGCCTGAAATATCTATTTTGTATAAAAAAATTTATATAGTGACAGTCTATTTTGTATATTTTTTGTATAGTGATAGTCTATTTTGTATAAATTTTTGTATTTTGATAGTCTATTTAGTATATAGTTTATATAGTGGCAGTCTATTTTTTATATATTTTATATAATGACAATCTATTGTATATAAATTATATAATGGCAGTCTATTTAGTGTATTTTTATATAATGACAATCTATTTTTGTATATATTATGTACAGTGACAGTCTATTATTTACAAATTATATAGTAACAATGTATTTTGTATAATTTTTGTATAGTGACAATCTATTTTGTATATATTTTGTAATATACAACAACAACAACAACAACAACCCAGTATAATCCCACTTAGCGGGGTCTGAGGAGGGTAGTGTGTACGCAAACCTTAACCCTACCCTAGGGTAGAGAGACTGTTTTCAATAGACCCTCGGCATCTTTCCCTCCAAGAACTTCCCACCTTGCTCTTGGGGAGACTCGAACTCACAACCTCTTGGTTGTAATGTACCAATATTCAAAAGAAATGCTCTCTAGTCTAATACATAATCTAAAAATGTTAGATGTGGGGTCTACCTCTACATTGGTCAAACTTTTGGGACTACTACTTGATTTGGAGTGATTTTTTTTTTCTCGTCTTTAAGTTAAAGGTTTCAAGAATTGAATACAAGATTTGTCAAATCTCAGTAGTTGTAGCATTAATAATAATGGTGTCCAGGCTCCAGCCTCGACCTCACCACTAATCATGAAATCGAAATCAAAACCCAGTTAGTCTAACACACTGTGCTCGATCTTGTTGGCTTTAAATCTGGATGGAAACTCAAACACCAGCGATCCTTCATTAAATCCGGCAACTCCTTTTTCTTATTTTATTTACTATTTTGGGGGCTTTTAATATTATGAAAATCTAGATCTAAAAGATGGTTTGCTTGCTATTTGTGTTTCGGCAGATCTGGCCGGTATATAGCTTTTCCGGCTACTGTGAATTTTTCGGCCACTACTGCGATCGATGAAGTTTTCCGGCTAAACCTTTTGGGGCTGGAAATCATTTCTCCAGTGAACCTGTATTTGTTTGTGGATTGTTGTTACTATGAATTTGTTATGCTAGAGATTTAATCTCCTTTTTAAGATCCATCAGGTGCTTGTGGGTCAGATGTATAATTCGGTAGCTAGCCATTAGAATTACTTTTGGGCTATAAAATGTATATTGTAATTTTAGGCTATCGGGTGTTATAAGTTTTGTCCGAATGACAATAAACAAATTTTGCTTACCGATATTAAAAGTGGCTATTTGTTATTTTCGTAAAAATTGCACGGGGCGTCCCTTTTTAACCTGTAGCCGCTTTGTCTTTTTGTTTGCATTCGTACCCACTTTTTAAAAAACTTCAGCTTCCCTTTATAACTGAGAAACTTCAGCTCTAGAGAGCTGAAGTTTTCGGGTTACTAAACAAAAACTTCAGCTCTAGAGCTGAAGTTTTTATTTTAAAACTGGCAAACTTCAGCTCTAGAGCTGAAGTTTTTATTTTAAAACTGGCAAACTTCAGCTCTAGAGCTGAAGTTTTTATTTTAAAACTGGCAAACTTCAGCTCTAGAGCTGAAGTTTTTATTTTATAACTGGCAAACTTCAGCTCTAGAGCTGAAGTTTCCGGTTACTAAACAAAAACTTATAAAATAAAATTTCAGCTCTAGAGCTGAAGTTTTTATTTTATAACTGACAAACTTCAGCTCTAGAGCCGAAGTTCGCGAGTTACAAAACAAAAACTTCAGCTCTAGAGCTGAACTTCATGCCCAACTACTAAAATGCTGAAGTTTTGTGTAATTGTCTTTGTACTTCAGCACCGTGTGCTGAAGTTATGTGAAAAAGCGGGCACGCTTGCAATTTTTTTTGCAAAGCAGGCACAGGTTAAAATGTGACACAAAAAACTGGTATAGATGCAAATGCCCCGTTATTTTCTTCTCCTGTGAGCCTGCTAAGCCCAAACAAGGCTTGATTAATCGCTTCAAGGATACATCGAGCCCACTATTCAACAAATTTACGCCGTCTGTTGACATCTTCGAGCCTTCTGTCTCCAACTTTTGTTCCATCTTTTTTAGCAAGCCGGTATCGTGCAACTCACAAGTTCCCATATCATGGAAAGGAGATGGCTCGTGATGCAATACTTTCCTTGTTCCCCTAGCACTTAGAGAGATGCCAGGTGGGGCCTCCAGCAGCGTAATGTTCAACTTTTATGCATTAAAATTACTAAACTTTTAAAATTATGGATTCAAAAAAATTTGTGGCTATAGATGTTGTGTCAGGAAATAATGGGTTCAGCCTCTACCACTATGTACAGGATGCAGCCATGGTAGCAAAGGCTTGACAATGTAAGTAGCAACAGCATTTACCTAAAAGCTAGAACAATCACATTATCAAAAGTCTTAACGTCTCTCATGAAACTAGCATTGCAACCAGAACAGCAATTCTATCAATTCCCAGCTAATGCTAACCAAAAACAACTCAACTGAGACATCGATTATTCAGGATAATTTTTTTTTTATAAAAAAAAAGGAGATATAGAACTGTTCTTACTTAATATCAACAGAAAGACACCTATACCAAACGCCTCTAACCAATAGGGCCAGCACCACGATGAAATTTGACATGCCAAACATGAAGGATAGAATGCACCAAAATGGTCTTCAACACAAGGAGAGGAAGTTACTTACCATACTGTGCTAAAACACCAAAGAAGAACCTAATGTTATCCAAATGAAGAATTACAAAATGAGAGAAAATGTGCATGAGCAGCAGAAAAATAGAAGCATTATACGGTTGTGACATAATTGCACGAGCATTTAGTCCAACCATCCATTCTTAAGGGGGCAAAAGAAAATGCAGCACAAGCAGACAATGCCTCTTCATTAAAGCATGAGCCTGCTACCATTGAAAAATCATAAAATATAGTCTTTGTTTAGCAATAGCAAATAAATAGGTAATTCCGTAACCTCTACAAGTTTACATACCACTTTTGACAATAGAAAGCTAATATAGTATTTGTACGAGACCCTATTGGATGATGACCACAGCATTCCTAGAGATAGCTTGCCCATGTAGTTCTTGTTCAATTGAGTTACGTTTTCTTTCATCGAGGGAAACACCTCACGTTTTCTCCCATGTACCACTACCAGAATAACATGTAAAACATGGGCTGAGAAACATTCGTTCAAGTACCAATGCACTTCTCAGAATATACACAGCAAATTCAATCTCTGCTCTGGTTCCACGAAATCCACCAAATGTCACTTCTTTTAGTTCAGTGTGATATGTAGGAGATAAAGGAGGCCTGATGCCACTTCCTCTTCCATCCCTTGTCGTCCTCGATTGCTGAGATCACAACGAGAATGAGATCAACATATTGCTAATTTAACACAACTATGAATTTTGTATTTAAGCAAGCGGCATTTAACTGAACCAAGACTGCTTGCTAAAGCAGCACATTAATTGGACAGTAAGGATTATACTAAGTAGTTCATTATGCTGTGGATCACAAAAATAGCTTAATGGAAATCAACTATAGTAAGCGCTTCATTCACTTACCAGTATAGTTAGACCTTTTCTAGCACACAACATGGTGTAACATCTCCTAGTTAAAATGAACGAATGATAACATATAGTTCTCTAATGTATGCAGGACCTTGAAGACTTGCACTTCGCCAACTAAACTTATGTGGCACTTTGTTATCAAATATCAGCATTACAAAGGTTTTCAGCGCAAATCAGTCATTCCAGATTATTAAAAAAATGTAGGAGAGGAAAAGAAATTAGTTCAAAATAATTGCAGTATCTAAAGATAATTTTTTGTTATTGTTGAGAAGGTAAAGTAATTTTCTAGATAAACAGTACAAAGGGTGCGCTATTACAACTGTACAATACATCAATATCTTCAGAAGCAAAAAAGCACAAATATGCCTCTTCTAATCCTGTAGGGCTTCTAACATCTGTAACACTGATTCAGTATCTTACATGTTCCAATCTACACCATGAGCAGAACAAAATTATACAGTTAGATTTTTTATCTTCATGATAGAGTTAGCAGAGTTTTCAAAAAATCTTTTGTATCTTGCAGTCCAAGTGGTGGAATCAGGAATGTCTATCTGTAGTTACTCAAAGTTGTATTCTTCTAGGGCTGAAAGTCAAATGATCTAATGAAATTAAAACAAAAAGCTGTAGGGATGTAGCAATTCACAAAAGGGTTTAGCAAAGTAACTGTTTATCCTTAGTCTACGTCGGGTAATACTTTTTTATTGGTGTAAACATGACTTGACTAAAGTCAAACGGTAATATACTTATCATATTATCCTTTAATTCAGGCGGACATGCCAATGTATGGTAGGTAAGCCATTTTCAGCACTAAGTTAGCAATCTACAATTCATGCCTTGTCCAAGTTATCATCAAGGGTATTTTTTTTAAGTAAACATGACTAGATGAATAGCATCTAAGTTTAAAAGCTTATGTGCCTTTTTAAGGGGAAGCAGAAATTTCACTACATTAGATATCTACATCTTCATTCATTTCTCTTGGAATAAGCATATGTAATTGAGTTATTGAGTCCTTCCCTAGTCATTTTATCAACAATTCATTATGTCCAAATCTGAAAAGTGAAATGATCATAGAGAGGTAACCAGCTAGGCCCAACTTAAGGATTTTTAGCTTAAAAGCTATTTGGTTTTGACCAAGTATTTTACCTTTTATGCCTTATAACATCTTAAAACAAAAATATCCTTTACAAAAAAGCCCTAATTCTACTCATTTCTTCGTCTTTCTTCTTTCATCACCCTATTCCTCCATCTCTGTCTCTCATACACAGTGCTTGTACAAATAAGGTCAAATATCCACATTTGACAGTGAGAAACCTTTCTCTGCAACTAATCAGAAAGGTTGGTAAACTATTTTATCATTCTTCACAGAAACATTAACCTGCCGAGGCAATGATATAGCTGAGATCTTTTAGAGCAGTCCGATATGAACAATTCTAAGATGCAGGTCTCAATACAATGATAATTCCTGTCAAAAGTGTCTCAACATTATTTCCTGTTGTTCTGGTCAAGGGAAACATAAGCTGCAGCTTCTTCTTCTTTACTATGCTATTTTAATGATAAAGGAAGCCACATTCTATAATCTTAAAATATATATGTTGTTAAACTGTGCACATAACATCAAATGGCAAATTGTGCCCATCCAAAATTATTTATTAATTTTTATTTGAATCACTTCAGAATTAAAAAACTTTCGGTAATCAGCTCCTCTATAGTGTTAACAAATTTAAGGAAATTTGGTTCTTCTAACAAAATAAACATTTTTTTACCAAACACATCAACAACTTATTTTCAGCTTCAGCACTTTTATCTAAATGTGTAGCTGCTTAATAATAAATTGGCCCCAATGCTTAAAAAAGTAATTTTCAGCACTTGGTGCTTACAAGCTATTTAAATTCAGCTAACCCAAAAGGGTTCATAATCCCCCTTGCAAAAAAGTAGTAGTAGACAATTACTATTTGGGTTAAACATCTCTATTAGTTCCTAGACGAGAAAATGATCAAAATGGTCCTTAATGCATTGGGGTTGCTTCATTTTTGTCTGTATTGTATGTAAAAAGGGGATAGATATGGTCCAAATTCCTAAATCTAACAAATTTTTCGAAAAGGACTGTTAAGTTTAACCATTCAACCCATGTGCAACTCACATAACTTATAAAGGTTAACTGGTAAAGCCTCTCCTGATCTAAAACCCTCCTCAAATGCGCAGCCAAAAAAAGGTGTTTGAGCCAGCTTGTTGTATGCCTGTTACATCATTTGTTCTCTATAAGTTATTGGTCAAAAAAGTTTTGTATGACAGTAGAATTAGCTCATCATCTTAAGGAAAACCTAAGTTTCTTTGTTTTACAGGTTTGAAGAATAGAAATTGTCCAAGATGAAAACTTAACTTCATCCCACATAAATGTTTAACAGGGTAACCTTTTTTTGTTTGGTGAAACCTGCTTATACTTTCTGTCATATCTAAGCTAATGGTTTTTTCCCCGCCCATTTCAGGCCGTCTGCTGATTTTTTTGCTGATGGATAATTAAAGCTGTTGTTTTGGTGTTGGGTAGCTGGTTTGAAGTAAAGATCTTACAACAACTCATAGTGTATTTTGTAAAGCTGTGTTCAGCTACTATGTATTAGTGTTTCCATTAAACTTTACTTCATTTAATGTAATTTGAAGTGAAGATATCATTAGGTTTTTGCTTCTATAGACGTTATTAAGCTGTTTTTATTTGCAGTAAAAAGAACTGCACTGCACTGCTCAGAAAATAGACTGCACTACAAAAAAATTGCACTTCAAAAACTAACAACTTGAAAAACAGCACCTCAGAAACAAAAGAAATGCCCTGAGATGCACAGAAGACGTAAGGGAAAAGTGAAGCACTTTTTAAAAGCTCATTTTGACCAGTTGAGGTTGAAGGTTTTCCTGTTAACCTTTAAAAGTCATGTGAGCAACACATGAAATGCAGGGTTAAAATTAGCAGAATCTGTTAGAATTAGGGCTTTGGACTAAAGTTATCACCTCTTTACAAACATTAAGGACCATATCTATAAAGAGGGATATATTACGTTTCAAAATGAAACAACCCCAATAGATTAAGGACCATTTGGATCAGTTTCTCGTTCCTAGACCAACTAGGAAGTGAAAGATGTTTTGTCTCATGCAAACTAAACACGCCAATAGATGACTGTCATTGGCAATAATAGTACTTTCCCCAGTATAAATTGTTTTTGATAGAAAATGCATGGTGACACAAACACAAGGAGAATTATCAGTATATATGCATGCGGGAGAGCGGGAATGTGCACTTATAAATTCAATAGATGTTGAAGTCATCAACATATAAGATCAAGCAAAGAATATATAGAATATCCAGAAAAAGGGGGGAGATAAAAGAGATGAATATGAATAACTCACCACTACATCCAAATACTGAAGAAGAGGACAAACACCTAAGATAGGCGAAATGTTGACTATGTCAATGTCGTGCGTGAACACAAGCACCAAGGTTAGCTCCCTAAGGTTTCTGAACATCTGTGTCTTTATTGGGAAGTATTCTATCGGAAATAAAAAATGCTTCAAGTGATCAAGGTATTCAAAAAGACAAAGATTGAAGGAATTTGAGAAGACGAGAAATTATTAAATACCTGAGACTGACTAGCTTTGACTGTTAAAGATTTAACCTGAGCTGGTAAATCTCTTGCAAAATCACCAAATATGTATGGCATTGCAGTGGCTCCTTTAAAATCAATCATTACAGTTTCCAACATGGGAACAAAAGAAAAATAAAATCTTACTTCGCTAAAGAAGTTACACTCAAATGAATGAAGATTTGCAGCCCAAAGATCAATCTCTTCCAATCCGCCACAAGCAAAGAAAACAACAAATGTTACTGTACCAGATATCCGTAGCTTATAAGGAAGTTTGCAATAGCATAGCTCTAACTGATTAAGATTCAAACAAGAGGAAAAAATACGCTCAAGTTGGTCGCTTTCTAACAGAACACCCAGCAAAGTAAGGGTCCTGAGGGATTTAAGACGAACTCCTATACTTGATTGGACAACACAATGGTACAAAAGCAAATGCTTCAATGAGGATGCTTGAGACAGAAGCTCAAGGGAAAATTTAAACAAGTTGTCCGAATTATGGATAGGGTTGGAATTGTGGATGGGATAATTAATACCACAATCAAAAGAAAGATATAGTCTTTCAACACCTAATCTTGAAATAGAATGCATCCATTGGTCAAATTCACTAGAAAACTGTCTCCCAAAGCAAAAAGTCATCTTAACATGAGTCACTTTACGACCCGTATAAAGTTGTAATAACTGATTTACTCCTTTCAAGAATTTTTGTTGATAGTAAGGGCAACATGTATGGTTGTAAGGTTTAATCCCAAACATGTCAAGGCATCTAAATTGTAATGTAGGCATAGAGGCAAAGCGATATTTCCACCTTCTAGATAAAATGCTCGTCCTAGCAGCATCTACTACTGTCAAATGTGCAAGAATGGAAGACAAAACATCATCTGGTAGCTGGCTGAAGTAATCCTCCTTTGCATCATGAACCTAATTGCATTACAGGTGGCAACACGAATTTTTAAAGAGAAAATGTATAAAAAGTTACGTTATTCCAACAACAACAAAAACTACAAAAAGATGCCCTTCCCACGCTTATGAGATAAACATTACTACTCGTATATTTGATTATTGGACCCATGTTATGTAGCAAAATGTGGACTCGTGCATAAATAACATGCTTTTGGCTCCTCAATTAGAACCTCAACTTTTAAATTTTTTGCCAAGTTTGGGTTTAATCTTTGTTTTTGTTTTCTGAATTAGCTTCATACATGAAGAGGATAATCTAGTTCAGTACTCCAAAAAGACCGACATTGTCAATTTATCTTAATCACTTTTATAAAAGAAAGAGAGTTGTGGAGCAAACATTAAAGTTGTCTGCTAGGTCTGAGGCTTGCAAAAAGGTAGGCGGCCTACGTCACACTCCTTGAGTTGCTGTCCTTCCCCGTACCCTGCGTGAATGCGGATGATTCATGCACCGGACTGCCCTCTCACTTTAAAAAAAAAAATCATGAGTACCCCGGACTGCCCTCTCACTTTTAAAAAAAATCCATGAGTAACTAGATTCAAAGATTTCTTTTCCCCTGGAGATCACCATTCACCATGACTCTGTTTTATAATTTTGCCAATTTGTTTTCGTAAGACACCATCAAAAATAAAAAAATAAAAACAGATTTTGCACATACCTCTGCTAAAGCTTTTTCTTTTTCTACGTAATCAGGTCCCAAATACTTTTTGATTAATCGACCTGCTCTTGACCAGAATAGAACTTTACTTCTCGGTCTTTTACCCAAAAACCCGTAATAATTCATCCAAAGAGCAATTCCACCCAATGTAAGCAACGGCAAAACTATTCGTCCTAACAAAAGGAAAAGGGAACAAAAAATTTGCAATAAAACACAAAAGGAACGACTTCTTCATTATCACAATTCAACTAGTTAAGAGGAAGAGAATGTTTACCGGGAAAATCTATATCAGCAAGCGCCATATATCTATAGAATATGATAGAATATGAGGGTGTTGGGCTAAGGTTATAATCGGTCAAATTGGATTATAAATAGTTTTTGGTTTATCCATGTGATTGCTAAAATTAAAAGTATTTATAAGTTAAGTACGGAAAATAAACCAAAAATCATAACTTAGTTTCGCCCAACTTATCAAATTTTAGCTTATAAGCAGTTTAGATTTGATCAAAATATTTAATATTCTATCCCTAAAATACTTCTTTTTAAAATAAAACTCTTTGGATACCCAATTTTTTAGCTGCTTATTATTAATTTCACAACTTTTATTCAAACACGTAACTGCTTATATTTTAAATCAATTTTAGCAGTTAAAAATACTTTTCAGCACGTATACTTATAAATCCAAACGGGCCCTGTGTATATATAATTCTGCTGCTAATATTTAACCGAGAGAGAAAGCACTCCAACCTTGGGCAGAAGACGGGTTTTTTATGTGCCGACTGCGTCGGCTTTTGTTTTCAAAAAAGGGACAATTTAAAAATAGGGTGAAAGTCTTAAAAATCAAACTCCTCATTAACAATAAACATTCTGTTCCTTCGAACTCAATTATATTTTTAAAATACATATTTTACACTTGATCTTATCAGCATTGGTCTATATTTTTCTTTTTTACTTTTTAATATCACAATATTTTTTAATCTATGTTATGTATTTATCTATAGTGAAAGTAATTTTTTTTAACAAAAAAAGAAAGTAAAAAACGATAATCAATCATATATGATTTATTTAAACTATAAATACTAAAGAAATGGGTGCAATTAAAATATAAGAATAAAAGATCTTATTAATATCAATCAAATAAAATTTATTGTAGTAATATAAAAAAATAATAATTAATAATAGAGGTAGCTTTTAGAATAAATTTTGAAAAAATTACATATTTATATTTATATGTTCTTTAAATTATAAATTAGAAAATATTTTGTTACTTAAATTTATAAAAAGAGAGAGAACAAAAGAGAAAGTAAAACCTAAATATATACTTAATATTAAATTAATAATAAAAAAGAGTAAGAATAAATTTTGTTACAAATTCATAGAAGTACTATTCTAGTTAAATGTTACTGAGCTTTAATTATATAAAATTTATAATAAGATATTTCTTATATAATATACTAAAATAAATCATATGCATAGAGGAGGAATTGAAAATATCAATGGTAAAATAGACAAGCATATAATAGGAGGAGTAGAATATCTATTGTTTAATGTTGGAGGAGGAGTATAATTTTTAAGGTAAAGTTGGGGGATCAAAATAATTTTCACTCATTAAAAATAATAGTGCCTCACTTGTCCTAATCTATTTGGCGGAGCTCGGATTTTAAGAGTAAACTTCTTAATGTGATAATAAATTTAAACACTTTAAATTTTTTGAAAAAAAAATAATATATTTGAAACTTGTAAAAGTACTATAATTATAACAATATAAAATTAAAAATATCTAAAGATATATGAAAAAACTTGTTTGACTCTCCTCGAAATTTCTCGAAAATTGTTTGGCGAGTACAGTTGGTTGAATGCGTGATCTCATAATCCTAGGATCTATAACAAGCAGAGACTGAAGAACCAAGATTGTAAGAAATAGAATCAATAAATGAAAGAACCTCCTTTGAGAAAGAGGTTGGATGCGAAGGAAATGGTAGAAATTCAAAAATAGACAAATTTACAACTGTTCGTTTAAAAAATAGCTCAGTTTTAAAAGTAATCGAAATTTAACCATTTTTCATGTAAAGATAAATTTGAGCGAAAATACTGTTCAAAACCCGAAAAATACGCCAGTATATTATGCTGGAGTTCCAGCATAAGTATATTTAAACTCCATCATATTATACTGGAGTTCCAGGATAAGTATGCTGGAACTCCAGCATAATATGATGGAGTTCCAGCATAAGTACACTAGAACTCCAGCATAATATGATGGAGTTCCAGCATAAGTACACTAGAACTCCAGCATAATATGATGGTATTCCGGCATAAGTACACTAGAACTCCAGCAAGTATACCGGTCCAGCATAATATACTAGAGTTTGGAGCACCGGTGCTCCAGTATATTATACTGGAGCTAGCAAAGTATACCGGTCCAGCATAATATGCTGGAGTTCATACACAGGTGCACCGAACTCCAGTATATTATGCTGGACCGGTTTCTTTTGCAGCAAAATAGTAGCTACTTTTTATTGACTTGGTAAATGTTGGCTATTTTTGAATGACCAGTCCGAAAACTGATTATACCGTGCTATTTTTACGAAGGAAATATGTAGGAATGCATATTTGCTTATTGAGATTTGAGACACAAAATTTAATTAGTTTTTCAACAAAAACCTTAAAAATTGGTACGTATTTTATCTTAAATAGACATGACTTGTACAAATAGCAAATTTTTATTTTTCAACCAAGTAATTTCTAACTGAATCATTGTTGCGGCAATTTGTGTATTATTTGTATGCCTAAAAAATTTGACTTACACTATAATTCCTTTTCTAGTATCTTTCTTATTCAGACGAATATTTGTCACCCATGCTGAAAAAGGTGCTCATCCTATTCTGAAGAAAGAATGACAAAGAGCACAAACTCTTGTCGCTAAATCCCTAGTATGGAACCTATTATTCTTTCAAGTGGTAGAGCTACAACGAAGTAAAGGTGGTAACACCGAATACTTTTTGCCGAAAAATTAGACTGTATATAAAGGTGTATACGGTTAAAATCGAGACAGTCCGATTTTACTGTTTGACCGAGATCAAAGCAGGGATCAAGGGTCAGCCTCGTAGTGGGTCGAAATAATAAAGACAAGACTCCGAGTTCGAGGATCAAAAGTACCTATCAATATCGAGGCCAGTAGCGCTTGAGCCCAGATATATCAAGTCTTCGAGCATAGCACGATGATGGAAAGTCGAGATATTCGGGATTGACAGAAGATCCCGACGGGAATTATGGGATAAATCAAATCAAAGGCAACTATTTAGTCTAATCATAGTTGTCGCTTTCATAATTACAGGGTAAACAGTTTGGCGCCCACCGTGGGGCTAAGGATAATAGTAATTGTGTGGTATTGATCCTCATACCACACACTACTTTACGCTAGTTCTCACAAGTATTTTCAATTATTATAACAACATGTCTAATGTACAAGCTATACCCACTCGTGTTGATGTCGGCCTCGATTTCCACGGGGAAAAAAATAATCTAGCAGCACCAGGGATCGAAGTACTTCGAGCTGGCCATGCGAGGGAGGGTTGATCACAGACCCTGTCGATGTCAGCTTGCACGTCGCCCTAAATGCAAATCTAGGTGTCGATCCAGGGAATAGTATTTGTAGAGGTTCCCGAGTGATTGATCAGAGCGCACAAGGCAGTGGGGAAGGTGAAATTAGTCTTCGAATGATATTCGAAATGGTGAAAGCCCAGCAAGTTGCGATAGCGGAACTCCAACACCAAAATCGAGCACCAAGCAGAATTGAGATTGAAACATCACCAGAAGTTATTCACAGAACCGAACCTATCCAGGAAAGATTGAATGCCAATAAATCGAGGGAAAATCCCTCCATTTTGAAGATGTTCAAGGAGCTCACTAAGCAGACCGAATCAGGTGAAAGGAGGATCGAGGATAACGACAAAAGGGTAGAGACGTCCAATTCACGGGTTGACCAAATACCGGGGGCACCCTCGATTCTAAATGGTTTGAATTCGAAGAAATTCGTGCAGAAGCCTTTTCCTCAAAGTGCGGCTCTGATGCCCATTCCTAAGAAGTTTTATATGCCGGACATCCCCAAATATAATGGGACCACCGACACTAATTAAATCATCACCTCATACACATGCGGAATAAAGGGAAATGACTTGGAAGATGATGAGATTGAATCCGTTCCATTGAAGAAATTTGGAGGAATCCATCAATTCTTTCGCCATGCTTGTAGATTCGTTTGTAAAGGCACACGCTAGAGAAATAAAGGTCGGGCCAGAAAATCGGACCTCTTCAAAGTGAGACAAAAGGACAATGAGATGTTAAGGGAATTGGTACCTCGATTTCAGATGAAGTGCATGGACCTACCCCCGATTACCGACGATTGGGCTGTCCAAGATTTTACTTAGGGTCTGAACGAGATGAGTTTGGTAGCATCACGTCAACTAAAGCCGAATTTGATTGAATATCCAGCGGTGACCTGGTCCGATGTACATAATCGATACCAATCGAAGATCATAGTCAAGGACGATCAGTTGGGAGCCCCGTCCGATTCCATTTACCCAAATAGATTCAAAGTTAGGGTTCAAAGAGACATCGATAGAGAGCCCCAATCGAACAGAGATCGATACCAACCTTATAGTGCAGATCGTATAAACAATGGACCGGGACGTAGTCCTATTTGAAATGATCAAAGAAATTATCGAGGTCACAATCCCCCAAGGCTCATGATTAAGGGTTTTGATAAACATGTTGAGTCTAAAGAAGAACCACGATTATCGAAATACAACTTTAGCATCGATGCTTCAGGTATTGTGTCAGCCATTGGACGAATCAGGAATAATAGGTGGCCAAACCCCTACAGATCGATCCAGCTCAAAGGCATCCAAATTAAATGTTCAAATACCATGGAACCCATGGTCACAGAACCGAACACTGTAGATAGTTGAGAGAAGAGGTAGTTCGTTTATTCAACGAGATTCACCTTTGAGAGTTCTTGAGTGACCGAGCTAAAAACCACTTCAAAGATCGGGATGCAAACAGAAAAAATGAATAGGAAAAACAACAGCATGTGATTCATATGATCGTTGGTGGAGTTGACGTTCCTTAAAGACCAACATTCAAATGGACCAAGGTGACAATCGCAAGGGAGAAACGTACTCAGGATTATTTACCAGAGGATACCTTATCATTCAAAGATAAGGACGCGGAAAGAATCGAACAACCTCACAATGAAGCACTGGTAATATCTATTTTTATGAATAAAATTTAAGTTAAACATGTGTTGGTTGGTCCAGGTAGCTCGACAAACATTATTCGATCGAGGGTCGTAGAGCAGCTCGACCTTCGGGACCAGATCGTGCCTATAGCTCGAGTGCTCAACGGTTTTAACATGGAAAGTGAAACCACCAAAGGGCAAATCTGTTGCCAGTAAACGTAGCTAAAACTAATCCAAGAAACGAAGTTCCATGTAATCGAAGGTGATATTAGATACAACGTGCTGCTCGGGAGGCCTTGGATCCATAATATGAAGGCGGTACCTTCAACTCTTCATCAAGTATTGAACTTCCTAACACCAAAAGGGGTCAAAATGGCATACGACAAACAACTAGCACCTAAAGAGATGCTTGCAATCGATGAGGTGATACCCATGTTAACTCTAACATCAACAAAAGGACCAGAATCAAAGGGAAAATAGAAGGTCAAATAGCAGCCACAGTTGCCGGCTTCGACCAGATCGGAACTACGGGAAATTATCGAGGACGATGATTGCATAATACCTCAAACCTTTGTAATCCTCGATGATTCTGATGCCACAAAGTCAACGATCGAAGAGCTGGAACAAGTCATACTGATCGAACATCAGCCCGAATAAAAGGTATACCTGGGCACATGGTTAACTTCCGAGCTCAAGGAAAGCTCATTAAATTCATTATTAAAAATATGGATTCTTTTGCGTGGTCCCACCTTGACATAACAGGTATTCCACCAAAGATCACCACTCGTCGAATGTTTTTGGACCCGAAGTTTAGAACGGTAATGCAAAAGAGAAGGCCTCAGTATGAGGTAAAACATGCATTCATCAAGGACGAGGTAACCAAACTTCTCAACGTAGGATCCATCAGGGAAGTGAAATATCCCGAGTGGTTAGCAAATGTAGTTTTAGTCCCTAAGAAGGTAAATAAACTTAGAATGTGTGTAGATTACAAAGACATAAACAAAGTATGCCCTAAGGACTCTTTTCCTTTGCCGAATATCGATCGCATGATCGATGCCACGGCCGGCTATAAGAACCTTAGTTTTCTCGATGCCTACTCCGGGTACAACCAAAGACTTCATTTATCACTAAATATAGTACTTATTGCTATAAAGTAATTCTATTTGGGCTAAAAAATGCTGGTGCAACCTACCAATGCCTAGTAAACCGAATATTCGAAGAACAAGTAGGTAAATCAATAGAGGTTTATATTTATGGCATGCTAGTTAAGTCCCTGCGCACAGAGGACCATTTGACACATTTGCATGAAACCTTCGACATCCTGAGAAAGTACAACATGAATATCAACCCCAAGAAATGCACATTTGGGGTCGATTCAGGCAAGTTCCTTGGTTTTATGGTATCAAATAAGGTAATCGAGAACAACCTTGATAAAATCAAGACGATTGAAAACATCACCATCGTAGACAGCGTTAAAGTCGTGCAAAGGCTTATAGGACGGATAACTGCTTTAGGCCGGTTCATCTCGAGATTTTCTGATCGAAGCCACATGTTCTTCTCACTTCTCAAAAAGAAAAACAATTTTACTTGGACCCCGGAATGCCAAAAAGCATTAGAAGAATTGAAGCGGCATCTTTCGAGCCCTCTATTGCTTCATACTCCGAAAACAGACGAGCAACTATACTTATATTTGGTAGTCTTGGAGGTCATGGTAAGTGGTGTCTTAGTTCGAGAAGAGAAAGGTATGCAATTTCCTATTTACTATGTTAGCCGAACTTTAGGTGAAGTAGAGACACGGTACCCACACTTAGAAAAATTAGCACTAGCTCTACTAAGTGCCTCTAGGAAATTAAAACCATATTTTCAATGTCACCCAATTTGTGTTGTAACCACTTATCCCCTTCGCAAAAAATTTCACAAGCCCGAGCTCTCAGGCCGACTGGCCAAATATGCCATCGAAATAAGCGGGTACGATATCAAGTATCGACCCTGAACGACCATCAAGTCTCAAATATTAGCAGACTTCGTGACCAACTTTACACCAGCTCTCGTGCCCAAGGTCCAAAAGAAGTTATTGCTGAAATTGAGTGTGTCCTCGGGGGTGTGGACCTTCTTCACAGACGGTGCTTCAAATGTGAAGGGGTCCGGGCTAGACATCGTTTTGAAGCCACCACAAGCAATAAGGTTAGACAATCTATCACCCCTAAGTTGACTAACAATGAGGCCGAGTATGAGGCCATGATTGCAGGTTTCGAGCTGGCTAAAAGTTTAGAAGCTGAGGTAATCGAGGCTAAGTGTGATTCCCAACTCGTGGTTAACCAAGTCAACAAAACCTTCGAGGTCCGAGAAAATCGAATGCAAAGGTACTTGGATAAATTACAGGTAGCTTTACACCGGTTCAAAGAATGGACTCTACATCATGTACCTTGATAACAGAATAGTGAGGGCGATGCCCTTGAAAATTTAGGGTCATTAGTCAAAGACGATGAAATTAGCTCTGGGACCGTTGTACAACTTTCAAAATCAGTGGTCAAAGAAGGCCACACCGAAATAAACTTCACGAGCCTAACTTGGGATTGGAGGAACAAATATATCGATTATCTGAAAAATGGAAAAATTCCATTGGGCTCTAAGGAATCGAGGACTCTGCAAACGAAAGCTGCACGATTTACATTGGTCGAAGATGGAACATTATATAGAAGGATGTTCGATGGGACGTTGGCAATATGCTTGGGTCCGGGAGACACCAACTATGTCATATGAGAAATTCATGAGGGCACTTGCGGGAACCATTCTGGTGCCGAATCACTGGTTTACAAAGTCATCAGGGCAGGATATTATTGGGACAATATGTAAAAATATATGAAGGAGTTCGTTCGAAAATGTGACAAATGCCAAAGTCATGCACTGATGATATACCAACCTGGAAAGCAATTTCATTCAGTCATATCCCCGTGGCTGAAATGGGGAATGGACATCATTGGTCCTCTGCCATCGGCCCCAGGTAAATCTAAGTTCATTTTATTTATTACTGGCTATTTCTCTAAATGGGTTAAAGCAGAGGCTTTTAAAAATGTCAGAGAGAAAGAAGTTATAGACTTCATCTGGGATCACATCGCATGTCGATTTTGGATACCCACCAAGAATGCGAAAATGGAAAAAAAATTATCGACAACAAAATAACGAAGTTCCTTGAAGATCACAAAATAAAAAGGATACTATCAATGTCGTATCATTCCAGTGGGAATGGACGGGCCGAATCAGTAAACAAGACCGCCATTCAAAACCTAAAGAAAAGGTTGAATGACGCTAAGGGGAAATAGAGAGAAATTTTGCCCGAAGTCATTTGGGCGTATCAGACCATGACAAAATCTAGTACGGGGGAAACGCCGTTCTCCTTAGCATATGGCACCGAAGCTCTAATCCCGATCGAGGTCGGGTAACTGAGTGTCAGGTTTCGATACACAACGGAAAAATAAAATCACGAGGCCATGAACACAAGCCTCGAATTGTTAGATGAAAAATGGTAGTCTTCCCTCGTCAGAATGTCAGCACGGAAGTAGCGCATCGAAAGATACTACAATCGAAGAACCAATATTTTCCACTTTCAAATCGGGGACTTAATTCTGAGAAAAATCACCATCAATACCCGAGAACCAAAGAAAGGGAAACTCAAACCAAATTGGGAAGGGCCATATTAAGTCCTCGGTGTCATCGGAAAGGGATCTTACAAACTTGGCACAATGGAGGTTGAACAATTGCCAAACAATTGGAACCTATCACTCCTCAAATGACATTATTACTATGGTATGACTTTCTTCTTGTTCGATCGCGTACAATTCTAACTTATTGTAGGTGTTCGATCGAAGACATCAAGAAGATCTTCAACACGAAGACCTTAGGTTTTAAAGCACGCATTGCACTTTTTTCCCTTAGATCGGTTTTTATCCCAAATGGTTTTTTCGGCTAGGTTTTTAACAATGCAACAATTCTATGTGCTACATGGGGACAATTCAACACTATCTGAGGCTTCTTTACAGTCAACCTCAAATATCAGGGGCATCACCCTCGGATGTTAAGTTTTCAAGGAGTCAAACAACAGGATCTCGATAGGAAAATTTTGTAAAGGGCAAGATTTTGGACAAAACGAACGAGGCCCACGTAGATTGCCCGAGCCCTAGTGACAAAACACGTACGCATGGATGATCTATTAAAATAAGTATTTTTTCCCTTATCACAAGTTCTATGCTTTAGCAAGATTTCTACTTTGCAATTTTGTACTTACGATATATTACGAAAACTGGCTCAAGGGCCAACCGTAACCAAAGATCAGACAATCAACCTCGTGTTCGGGGACTGCCATCCGAAAACATAAGTCCTTGTAAAGGCAAATCTTGGTTTTAAAGGCCATGCCCATCCCACTCGGGGACTGGTACTTTGGACAAGTTCAAAATACAGTTGAGAAACAAGCCCAAAGGGTAAATCTCAAATTAAAGGCTACGACCAAACTAACATGGTTCGGAGATGTCTGATTTCCGTAATAAAATAGGCCTTCAAATATTTTCACAAACCGGTTAAACAAGGCTACCCTCGGCAAAATTACAAAGTATTTCGATAACATCAACCCTAAAAAAACTTAAGGGGTACTAAATTGCTCGAACTCTCGAACAACTTTATGCTAAGGCATAACAAAGTTTTCGATAACTTTAAACCTAGAGAATCCTAATGGGTACAGAGCTACCTCGTGCTAAGGCATAATAAATTCTTATATGATTAGTCTTTTTAAGCCTAAAAAGGAAGAAGCCACTCTTTTGAGGCCATATCGGCCCAATTCAAAGAGCCTAAGGGCCATTATATTTTGGGTTCGAGGATCCTCCCTCGCTCAAACAAAACCTAAGGGTTTTTACTCCAAGTTCGAGTGGATACACACTCGACGATAGAGACTATATCAGTCCAACTCCGATCAAATCACTTAAGTTTCGAATTGACAAACAAGCAAAAATGAAAAAAATCACAAGATAGTGAAGTGAGTCAAATTTCTCACAAAACCTAAAGTATATCAAAATTATCATAAGGCGAAAGCAAAATAATTTTTTCACAAAACAAAAGTCAGAGACAAATCGGAAAGAGAAAGATCTTTCATACATACGAGATTATTTACAAAGACCATTTAGGGTCTTACACAAAAATCCAAAAGGAGGAAAAAGTTCTAAGTGTCTAATCTTTCTTGGGAGCTTCATCTTCATCTTCTCCACTCTCGGATCCACTTGCACTCCCAGAGTCATCATCGTCAGAGAGTAAAGCTTCAGCTTTGGCTCTAACACTTTTGCATTCTCGATATCGGCTATGAGGTCAAAGCCACGAGCATGAATCTCTTTGAGAGCTCTCTCCAAGACTAGGACTTATCCTGACTAGCAATGCAGGATAATCGAACCTCGTCGAAAGGCCGTTCCCACATCAGGGGGTTATCCCCTTCATGGGCAGCTCCCACGTTGGGGGTCTATATAGACTATGCCTCTCAAAATTTCCTTTTAGAAAATATGGGGCCGGGCGGCGAATCATCAATATTGATTGCCTAAGCAAATCACTTGGGGCATTCTCTCCTTTTCAAAAGGCCTCTGAACCAAATCCTTCAGGCACATTCGCCGGTTGTTCATCACGGCAGGAGACATCTTCAGTCCCCGATGACTCAGGGACTCTGCTTGGGGCATTTTCCAAGCCCTCCTCAGCCCGAGGCTGAACCTCTTCGATCATAGCCGGCTGAGCAGCCTTTGGGACCTCAGCACTCTTCTTTCAAGCCACCAGCTTGAAGTCACCATCGTCATGATCCTCTTCTTATTCATCTTGTAGTTTTTGGGCTACGTCAGCAAGCAGAGTAGTGGAGTCATTCTTTGGCTTACGGGCCGTGCTCTTCTTAGGCTTCAGAATATCAGAAGGCGAGACCCTTTTTCTCTTCTTATCCTTAGTCGGTTTCGGGACCTCCTCTTCCCCAAGTAGGCACGACCTTAAGATGACAGTATCTCCGAGGCCTATATAAAAAGAAATTAAATAATTGGGGAATAAAGTACCTAAGAAAAGGATCACCGAGTGCATGAAAAGAGGCTTCCCATGAGTTTTGGTCTCCCAACTGCCCTATGCTAAATCACGCCACGAGAGCTCGGCATACGAAGAAGTTGAAGCCAATTTACACCATACAAGAAAATATTGATGATGTGAAACAAAAGGAAACGAAGAAAGAAAAAAAAACCATGTGCAAAATTGTACTTACGCGTCATATTCCATTCCTCTGAAAATGGCATCATCTCGGCTGGAATGAGGTCAAAAGTCTTCACTCGCACAAACCGGCCCATCCATCCTTGATCTTTATCCTTGTATATGCTCGAGAACAGTACCTTGGTAGCTCGGCATTAGAGTTTAACCCCCCTTGATATAAGTGGGGGCTGTATAATCTGATGAGATGGTCAAGGGAGAAGGGCATCCCTTCCACCTTGCTCGAAAAGAATCGGAGCAAAATAATGATCCTTTAAATTGAGGGGTGTATATGGCCTAAGGTTATTCGATATTGAAGGAAAAATTCAATAATAACGGGGTCAATAGGGCCCACTGTGAAAGGGTAAGTGTAAACACTTAAAACCCCTTTCACATGAGTGGTGATGTTTTCTTCGGGGGTCGGAATCACCACCTCTTTGTTTTCCCAATGACAATCTTTTTTCACCTGATCGAGGTCACTCTTAGTTATCGAGCATATGTACCTCGACATCGTCTCGCATCGACTAGGAACCAACGAGGTTTTTTCGACCTTGAAGTCAGAGGCGAGGTCAGACTTCTCAGGAACACACTCTTCGATGTGTGACTCCACCAGCTTTTTATCGCCGGTCGGCTGCAAAGAAAAAGCTTTTTCCTTATGAGGGACTATTTTCAATGTTTTTTCCATTTTTATACGAATTCAGAGAGAGAAGAAGATAAAACTGGTTGTTTGAAGAGATGTTTGACAAGCGGGATTTGAAGAACTGAAAAACTTAATGTGCTCTGAAGACTAGAAGGGATTTTGGAAGTAAAATTTGAAAGAGTTATGAAGATGATAAAGATGATCTATTTATAACACATTCTATGATGGTTCAAAGGTACTAGTGGTCGACTGCCAACTGGCGCTAGTTAATGATCTTGGGAACCACACGTGCATGACGCTTCAGTCGTTTATATCGCTTGTATCACAAAGGTGACACCATAATTGGTCGAAGTGTAAAATCGAAGGCTTAGTTTGTTTCTCTCGTTGCACTCCAAGAAACAAGGGAAGTATCTGTATATGGTTGAAATCGAGACAATCCGATTTTAGTGTTTGACCGAGATCAAAGAAAGGATCAAGGGTCAGCCTCGTAGCGGGATGAAATAATAAAGACAAGACTCCGAGTTTGAGGACCAAAAGTACCTATCAATGTTGAGGACAGCAGCGATCGAACCTAGATGTATCACATCTTCGAGCATATCATGATGATAGAAAGCCGAGATATCCGAGATTGACCGAAGATCCTAGCAGGAATTACAGGATAAATTAAATCAAAGGCAATTGTTTAGACTAATCATAGCTGTCATTTTTATAATTGAAGTTGTACCATGATTAAAATTATATGCGGGAAAAATCGAACTTGGGGATTGAATTTGGTCAACCTTTGAGTGGGATCAGTGTTTAAATCTCACTTGAGGATTAGATGATCAAGGTCTTTTATCAAGCCTAGCATCTAATCCGATATGTTATCGAAGATCGATTGAAACAACTTGCGAATAAGTATCAAGTACAACGCAAAAACCGATCTTGATCGAGCTATTCCAGATTTCGGGGTACTATTGATACCGACTGAGATCATCGAACCAGTCCTCGATAGGTATGGAGAGCGTGTCAGGTCCTGTTCCTGGGAGCCTCGAGAAAGCGTCGCCAACTCATCCGACAAATGACCATAATATTCTCCACTAACCAAAGATTTCAGCGCAAATCATGGGATTAGTGGGATCCATTTCCAACGGTCAGCAAGACCCATGATTATTCTATAGAATAATGTAAAAAAGGAAGGCTTACCCCTATTAAGGGGGGGTGGTGGTGAATTAATGAAGTAGATAGATTGTAATACTAGAATAAAATATACAACTAATTCTAAGCTCTTGTCCATTTTTATGATCTATCCCAAACTTAATTTTCTCCGTTGAAAAATAAAGAGAAATCTTGTCATCCATTTATCAAATTCTATAGCTACATTCTTACATCCTCCAATTGATATTAGGTGAAATTACGTATCCTGAGAACTACATTACAAGTTTGATTGATACTTCATTTTTGGGGTAAACAAAAGGTAAAATATTCTCTATTATTATGAAATAAAGTAATATATCAAGAACTATGTAATTAACTAGAATTGATAATAGAAGAAAATGATAATATTAGAAAGGAACGTTTCTTTCTTCGTTTTCAAAGTGTCTTTTTTAGGTTCATGAACGAACTTATTTATAGACACGATTGCATTCTTACAGAACTTCCTAAATCTAGTTATGAGTCTCAAAACCAACACAAATCTAGACATGTCAAGACAAATCAAGATATGACAAGATTTTTCCAATAGCAAGTTGGACATCCACCTTCTGTGCAAGTGAATTTATAACACCCCCTTGAATGTCGTCCATTAAAAGATAATAGTGCCTTGTTAAAATCTTACTAAGAAAAATCTAGTATGAAAAAGTCTAGTGAAGAAAAAAGAGTACACCTATCTTGTAATACGCATTGAGAACTACATCATCAGGAAAACCCAATTTGGACAAAACCTTTAAGGAAAAAAAGTACATCGCGTATTTTCCATCCTAATGAGAGCATCAATTCACATCTTTGAACATTCACATCCTAATCTTGTACTTATGCTTCTTGAAGGTTGACATTTGGTAGAGATTTGGTGAACAAATGAGCCATATTATCACTTAAATGAATCTGTCGCACATTGATATCACCATTGTAAAAATAACTTTTGTGAAATATGTTTTGTCCTATCTCCTTTTTGTGAATCCCTCCTTCAATTAGGCTATGCATGATGCATTGTCTTCATACTTTAAACCATATTTTTCTCGAATAAGATATATTATAGATCTCAATCATACACATTCTTAACTTGCTTCGTGAATAACAACTATCTCAGTATAATTAGATGAAGTAGCCACGATTGATTATTTAGTTGATCGCCAAGATATGGTAGTGCCTCCACATATAAACACATAACCTATTTGAGATCGGGTCTTGTGTGGGTTAGATAAATACCTAGCATCAACATAACCAACAAGATCGGCACTGCAATCATTGCCATTAAATAAGCTCATATCGGTAGTCCCTTATAGATACCGCAATGTATTTGATTCCATTCAAATGTCTCCTTGTAGGAGCAGAGCTATATCTTGCTATGCCGTTAATTGGAAAAGGTATGTCAGGTCTCGTAGTATTAGCAAGATACATTAGTGCACCAATTCTACTGAGATATGGTGCTCCAGGACCAAGAAACTCTTCATTCTTTTCTTGAGGTCAGAACGGATCTTTATTTATATCAAGTGATCAAACAACCATCAGAGTACTTAATGGATGTGCTCTATCCATGTAAAGTCATTTCAATACCTTTTCTATATAGGCAGATTGATAAATGAAAATCTCGTTTGCCAAATGTTCAATTTACAAACCAAGTCATAATTTTGTCTTTCCGAGATATTTCATCTCGAATTCCTTCTAAATAATCAAATCCTTTTGGAATTCTGTAGGAGTTCCAATAAGGTTTATGTCATCAATATATATGGCAAGTACCACAAACTCCAATGTTGTTTCTTTATAAAAATACATAGACAAATGACATCATTTATATAACTTTCCTTTAATAAATAATCACTAAGTCGGTTAGCATATTCATCCTGATTACTTTAGACTTACAAATATCTTTACAATTTGATCAAAAATATTTTTTGGAACTTTGAATGATGTGCATCAGGCATTTTAAATCCTTTGGGAAATTTCATGTATATCTCATTATTAAGTGAGCCATAAAGGTCGGCTGTAATCACATTCATTAATATACATGCCAAGCTTTTCATCGACAACAAAATTAATGAGTTAACAAAATGTTATTGCATCCATAACAGTTGAATATGTCTTTTCATAATTGACACTAGGCCTTTTTGAAAATCCTTGTGCGACAAGGCATGCCTTATATATTTTTGTAACTCATTTTTCTCATTCCTCTTATGTACAAAGTCCCATTTATAGCCAATAGATTTAACACCATTAGGTGTTTGGACTACAGGCCCAAAAACTTCATATTTCGCAAGTGAATTGATTCTTTCCATTTTAGCCAATCACGTCTTTGTAGACATTCTCCAACAGACTGAGGTTCAAGATCCTCACTATCCTATATAATTCTAGATACAACATTATATGCAAAGACATAATCCACCGCTATTTTCAATCGATTCAAATTCATCTGAATATCGATTGAATTTATTGACAGTTCCTTTTTGACAAGAGGGGTTTCTCTGATGGTAAGCAACCTCCACTTCTAACCAACAGGTTCTGAGTTCGAGTCTCCCCAAGAGCAAGGTGGGAAGTTCTTGGAGGGAAGGATGCCGAGGGTCTATTGAAACAGCCTCTCTACCCCAGGGTAGGAGTAAGGTCTGCGTACACACTACCCTCCCCATACCATACTAAGTGGGACTATATTGGGTTGTTTTTGTTTTTGTTATTGATAGTTCCTTATTTTCTTCAGTCTCAGTCTCAGTGATTTCTTCGTGAATCTCAAGATTGGTTAAATCATGAATTTCTTTATGAGATTCTTTTGTAGTGTCCTCTTGATTATTTATTTTACTTTTTCTAGGATTCAATCCTTAGAACCCAATGGTCTACCATGCTTTAGGCGTGCGTTTGACTTATTAGCTATGACACTAGAAGATTGTCAAAAAGGGACATCAATTCAGATTAGAACATTTTATAACGACCCGACCGGTCATTTCGAGTTTTATAGCTCCGCCCCCTAATTTATTCTCCAAATATGTTATATTATGGTTATGTAACTTTTCAAAATTTTGTTTTTGATTTTGGGTGATTTTCGGAGTGAAATGGGACACATAGTCCCTAAGTTAGAGGTTTAAGGAGGAGTTGACCGTAGTTTGACTTGTGTGAAAATGACTCCAGAATAGAGTTTTGATGTTTCTGATAACTCCATATGGTGATTTTAGTCTTAGGAGTGTGTCCGGATGTTGATTTGGAGGTCCGTACGTCGTTTCAGCATGAATTGGCGAAAGTTGGAAAATAGAAGATTTTGGAAAGTTTGACCAGGAGTTGACTTTATTGATATCAAGGTTGGATCCCGATTTTGGAAGTTGGAATATGTTTGTATATTACTTATGACTTGTATGCAAAATTTGGAGTCAATTGGAGTTGTTTGGTATGAATTGGTGTCGGTTTCAAAATTTGGAAGTTTATAGTTCATAGGTTTGAATTTGGGTTGCGATTCGTAGAATTTGTGTTGTTTGATGTGATTCGATGCTTAGAGCGTGTTTGTATGATGTTTTAGGACTTGTTGGTATATTTTTTAAGGTCTCGGGTCCTCGGGTATGATTCAGACCATTTTCGGTGCATTTCAGATCATTTGGGAATAGCTGAAGTTGCTAGTTTTTCTCAGGTCTGGTTTCCTTCAATGCGATCGCCAATCATGAAGGGATTTTTATAGGCTTTTGATTTTTACTCTTCACGTTCATTGAGTGAGGGTCACAATCACGATAGTGGTTGTCACGACCCTAACCCCGAACCGGATCGTGATGGCGCCTCTCGTGAAGACAAGGCCAGCCAATTGAACCAAATTTAAATTTTTAAATAGTTAAACAATGCAAAATAGTCTAAACATGGTTTAATAATACTGAATAGCGGCAATACAGATAACAAATGCAGAAATCCAACCCGACACAGCCCTAACCGGGGTGTCACAAGTCATGAACATTTATGGACCCTGATATAAGTCTGCTACATCCAATATCTAGTACAACTGTTTGAAAGATATAGAAATGATAAGATAGTAGAGACACGGGGCTGCGGATGGTAACAGCTAACTCGTAGTACGTAGTCTCCTAATACCGCCTGGAACGGGAGCAATCAACACTCAGGAGCAGAACCAGCTATGCCGGAATCTGCACATATAGTGCAGGGAGTAATGTGAGTACTCCGAACCAGTAAGTAAAAAATATAAATAATGACTGAAGGTAAGAAAACATACAAAAGCACAAGCCATTGTATAATAAAGCAGTAGAACATCATTTGAAAATAGTAAATCAATGAAAAATCAAGTAGAATCTCCTTTCAACAGGTAAAACAGGAAATTGACAGGTAAATAATGTAAAATAAATAGATAGAAGTTCGTCCCTCGAGCTTAGTATCCACAAATCCGCCCCTTGAGCTATATCTCAGTACAGTACCAGTCCCTCAGGCTCAATCTCAGTCACAAATGGGTACCCGTGCTCACTAGGGATGTGCAAACTCCTGGAGGGGCCCGCAAGCGTAATAACAAGCCATATCGTGGCATCACATCTAGGCCCTCGGCCTCATACCAATGAAGCCACCTCGTGGAGTACACATCTCAGGCCCTCGGCCTCAAATCAGTATCAGTGTTTCCTCACAATACACGCCCTCGGCCTTACTCAGTGAAAAATCATCATAAGCCCCTCGGGTGATAGTAAAACAGTATTTCTCAGCCCAAGCATCATTTAAAATATCATTTAAGTCTCAAAATTGAGTAAAAATGACTCAATAGGAAAACAGTGGAAAATACCATGACTGAGTTCAAGTAATAAATCAAAAACAGTGAGGAAATATCAAATAAAAGCCCTGAAGGGTTCAAATAGTTGGCACGAAGCCCAAAATATGGCATTCAGCCCAAATAATGATGATAGCAAATAGTTTTCAATCAAATACACTGTAAAATCATCAATCGGGATGGACCAAGTCACTACGATGTGCAAATCTGGGGTTTCAAACCCTCAAAACATCATTTACAATCATTACTCACCTCGAACCGGCAAATTCTCTAACTCGCGACGCCTTTGCCCCTCGAATCGGTCTCCATGCTTGTGAATCTGTCCAAAATCAGAACGAATACGTCACAATGTGCGAAGGGAACAAAGCCCACGCAAAAACAATAAAAAAATATCAAAAATCCCGAAATTAGCTAAACCCGAGCCCTGGGCCCACTTCTCGAAATTCAGAATTTTTCACATCAATAGATTGCTCGTCTCCCCACGAGTTCGTACATACCAAAAGTTCTCAAATCCGACCCCAAATGTTCCTTCAAATCCCCAAATCAAAAGTCCAATTTCTCAAGCCCTAATTCTTTAATTTAAGCTTAGTTTTCATGATTTCCTAGGTAGATTTCACAATAGAATCGAGTTTTAAGTCCAAAAATCTTACCTCAAATCGTTTCCCCTTGAATTCCTCGTTAATCTCCTTCAAAAAGCTCCCAAAATGATCAACTATGGAGGAAATGAGCCCTCAAATCGTGGATAAAACGTATTAAAAACATTCTGCTGAGGCCTGATTTTCCTTCTCCGCGAACGCGGTCAACACCTCGCGTTCGCGTAGCACAAACTTACGTTGACCAACTTACCTTACGCGAATGCGACATGCTAGTCGCGAACACGATGCTTCCTCCTCCTTGACCTTCGCGAATGCGTTCGCTCATTCGCGAACGCGATGAATAACTGACCTCGAACCCATCAGACCCAAATCCTTCTTCGGGATCGCGTATATTCCCTCGCGAACGCGATGTAATCCCCTCACAAGCCTTCGCGAATGCGGCCTAGACTCTCGCGAACACAAAGCTTACAAAATTTGGCCCTTCGCGAACGCGAGCTCCCCTTCGCGAAAGCGAAGGCCAAATTTGATGCTTCCCCTCCTAACCCTTCGCGAACGCGAGGTGCGACTCGTGAACGCGAAGAACAAAATACCTGCAACTGCTGGAACAAAAATCTGCAACTTTCCAAACTCCAAAATGGTCTGATCGACCACCCGAAACTCACCCGAGGCCCCCGGGACCTCAACCAAAGGCACCAACACATCCTAAAACCTTATTCAAACTTGTTCCAATCATCAAAACACCTCAAACAACATCAAATTACCCAAAACACATCGAATTCAAGCCTAAGTTTCTAAAAATCTTCTGAAATACGCTTTTGATAAAAAAAACCCAACCAAACCACGTCTGAATGACCCGAATTTTGCACAAACATCCCAAATGACATAACGAGGCTACTAGGACTCTTGGAATTCCATTCCGACCCCTGGATCAAAATCTCGCCTATCAACCGGAATTCGCCAAAATATCAACTTCGCCAATGCAAGCCTAAATCTACTTCGGTCTCCAAAACTCATTCCGATCACGCTCCTAAGCCACAAATCACCTTCCGAAGCTAACCAAACCATCGAAACTCACATCCGAGTCCTCTAACACATAAGTCAACATTTGGTTGACTTTTCCAACTTAAACTTCCTTATAAGAGACTAAGTGCCTCAAACCTTACCAAAATTAATTCGGACTCGATCCGACCAACCTGATACCCAGCATAAAGAAACGGAGCAGTAACTCATGCGACGACTGGCCGGGTCATCACATCCTCCCCAACATAAACAAACATTCGTCCTCGAACGAGTCAAGAAACCTACCCGAATCCTCAAACAGGTGAGGATATCTGCTCCGCATCTTTCGCTCAGTTTCCCAGGTAGCCTTCTCAACGGGCCAACCTCTCCACTACACCTTTACTGAAGCTATATCCTTTGACCTCAACTTCCGAACCTGACACTCCATAATAGTTGTTGGCTCCACATCATAAGTCAAATCACCCTCCAACTGAACCATGCTGAAATCCAGAACATGAGACAGATCCCCAATATTCTTCCGGAGCATAGAAACATGAAATACCGGGTGCACACTCGACAAGCTGGGTGGCAAAGCAAGCTCATAAGCTACCTCCCCAGTCGTCTGAAGTACCTCAAATGGTTCGATGAACCACGGATTCAACTTCCCTTTCTTCCTAAATCTCATAATGCCCTTCATGGGTGAAACCTTCAACAGAACCTTCTCGTCGACCATGTAAGACACATCTCGAACCTTCCTATCAGCATAACTCTTTTGCCTCGACTGCGCTGTACGAAGCCTCTCCTGAATCTCTCCAAAGCATCCTGTACCAAATCAGTCCTCAATAGCCTACCCTCACCGGGGTCAAACCAACCAATTGTATATCTACACCGTCTCCCATACAAAACCTCATATGGAGCCATCTAAATACTCAATTGGTAGCTATTATTATAAGAAAACTCTGCGAGCGGTAGAAATTGATCCCATGACCCTCCAAAGTCAATGACACAAGTACGTAACATGTCCTCCAATATCTAAATAGTACGCTCGAAATGCCCGTCCGTCTGAGGATGAAAAGCTATGCTCAACTCAACCTGAGTACCCAATTCTCGCTGCACAGACCTCCAAAACTGCGAGGTAAACTGAGTGCCCCCATCTGAATGATGGAAATGGGGACACCATGAAAACGAACAATCTCCCATATATAGATCTATACCAATCGCTCTGAAGAATAAGTAGTATAGATAGGAATGAAGTGCGCGGACTTGGTCAGCCGATCCATAATTACCCAAATAGCATTGAACTTCTTCAAAGTCCATGAAAGTCCAACAAAAAAATCCATAGTGATCCTCTCCCACTTCCACTCAGGAATAACCATCTGCTGAAGCAAGCCACTCGGTCTATAATGCTCATATTTCACCTGCTGACAATTGAGACACCGAGCTACAAACCCCACAATGTCTTTCTTCATTCTTCTCCACTAATAGTGTTGTCTCAAATCCTGGTACATCTTTGCAGAACCCGAATGAATGAAATAGCACGAGCTATGGGCCTCCTCCAGAATCAACTCCCGAAGCCCATACACATTGGGCACACATATCCGGCCCTGCATCCTCAATACTCCATCATCTCCAATGCTCTGGCATCATCATGCTGAACTCTGTCCCTAAGGATAAGTAAATACGGATCATCATACTGGCTCTCTCTGATGCGATCATATAAAGAAGACCGAGAAACTACACAAGCCAACACCCGACTAGGCTCCGAAATATCCAACGTCACAAACCGATTGGCCAAGGCATGAACATCAACTGCAAGAGGTCTCTCCCCAACTGGAATATATGCCAAACTCCCTATACTCACTACCTTTCGACTCAAAGCATCAGCCATCACATTGGCCTTTCCTGGATGGTACAATATAGTGATATCATAATCCTTAAGTAACTCTAACCATCTCCGCTACCTCAAATTAAGATCCTTATGCTTGAACAAATGCTGAAGACTGCGATGAACAGTAAATACCTCACAAGATACGCCATACAAGTAGTGCCTCCAAATCTTCAATGCGTGAACTATGGCAACCAACTCTAAATCATAGACGGGATAGTTCTTCTCATGGGGCTTCAACTAACGAGAGGCATACGCAATAACTCTACCTTCCTGCATCAACACACAACCTATCCCTACTCTCGAATAATCAAAATACATTGAATATGAACCTGAAGCTGATGGCAAAACCAACACTAGAGCTGTGGTCAAAGCTGTCTTGAGCTTCTGAAAGCTCTCCTCACACTCGTCCAACCATACAAATGGAGCACCTTTCTGAGTCAACTTGGTCAAGGGCGACGCGATGGATGAGAATCCCTGAACAAATCGACAATAATAGCCTGCCAAACCAAGAAAACTACGAATCTTAGTAGTTGAGAATGGTCTGGGCCAACTCTGCACCGCCTCTATCTTCTTTGGATCAACCTGAATACCCTCGCTGGATACCACGTGTCCCAATAATGCCACTAACCCGAGCCAAAACTCGAACTTGGATAACTTTGCATAAAGTTTCTCCTCCCTCAATCTCTGCAATACGACCCTCAAATGCTCCGTGTGCTCCTCCTGACTACGCGAATATACTAGAATGTCATCAATGAAGACTATGACAAACGAATCAAGATAAGGCCAGAACACGCTATTCATCAAATGCATGAACGTTGTTGGGGCATTGGTCAGCCCAAAAGACATAACCAGTAACTCATAATGACCATATCTAGTCCTGAAGGCCGTCTTAAGAATATCTGAATCCCTGATCTTCAACTGGTGATAGCTTGAACGGAGATCAATCTTGGAGAATACTCTCGCTCCCTGAAGCTGGTAAAAAAAATCATCAATGCGAGGCAAGGGACACTTGTTCTTAATTGTTACCTTGTTCAATTGTCTATAATCAATGCACATTCTCATTGTGCCATCCTTCTTCTTCAAAAACAGAACCGGCGCACCCCAAGATGACACACTAGGCCGAATGAACCCCTTATCTAAGAGTTCCTGAAGCTGCTCCTTCAACTCCACTGTTGCCATACGATACGGCGGAATAGAAATGGGCTGAGTGCCCGGCACTAGGTCAATACCAAAATCAATATCCCTATCCGGTGGCATGCCCGACACGTCTGCAGGAAAAATATCAGGGAAATCCCTCACAACTAGAACAGAATCAATACTGGGAGCCTCAGCTCCAACATCCCTCACAAAGGCAAGATACGAGAGATAACCCTTCCCAACCATACACTGGGCTTTGAAGAAAGAGACCACTCTACTAGGAACATAATCAGTCATACCTTGCAACTCGATCCGTGGCACACCCAGTATAGCCAATATGACTGTCTTAGCATGACAGTCTAAAATAGCACGACACAAAGATAAACAGTCCATGCCCAAAATGACATCAAAATCCACCATACTCAATAATAATAAATCAACTCGTGTCTCCAGACCCCCAATTGTCGCCACACAAGACCGGTACACACGGTCTATAATAACAATATCACCCACCGGGGTAGATACATGAACAGGTAAAGCAAGAAACTCATGGGGCGTACCCAAATAATGAGAAAAATATGATGACACATAAGAAAAGGTGGATCCAGGATCAAATAATACAGAGGCATCTTGTGGTAGACTGAAACAATACCTGTAATAACAACATCTGAAGCAATAGCATCGGGTCTACCTAAAATAGCATAGAAACGGGCCTGACCGGCCCCTGATCGACCTCCCCCTTTAGGGCGACCCTTGGCTGACTGACCTCCACCCCTAGATAGTTGGGCGGGTGGTGGTGGGGCAACTGGCGCTGAAGCTGATGAATGACCCCTCTGCTAGGATGAACTAGCAGCACGATGAGGACACTGCCTTCATATGTGGCCCACCTCACCACACTCATAACAACTCCCAGGTGCTAGAGAAGGGGACTGAAGGGAACCCCTCACACCGGAGTGACTAGTAGATGCGCCTGGCGTAGAAGAATACTGAACTGACGGAGCACGGGAAGAACTCCGATCTGGAAGGGCACTAAGTGATGACTGGCCCTACTGATATCCATGATAACCATAACCCAAAGATGCCCCATGATAACCTGGGCGAGCTGACTGAGCAGGCCTAAATGAACGGCCTCTGCTGTGCTGAAACTGGCCCCTCGAAGGAGCACCACTATAGCTGCCAGATCCTCGAGGCCTCTTGGCTGTCCTCTCCTCTCGCTCTTGACAACGAACAGACTCAATCTTTCAAGCAATATCCACAACCTCCTTGAATGTAGCACCAAATACCCTCTCCCTGGTCATAAGAATACGGAGCTGATAAGTAAGACCATCAACAAACCTCATGATCCTCTCTCGATTTATTGGAACCAACCAGAAGGCATGACGAGTCAACTTAGAAAATCTCAACTCGTACTGCGACACGGTCATCTCCCCTTGATGCAACCTCTCAAACTGCCTACACAGCTCCTCTCTGCGAGACTGCATCACATACTTCTCCAGAAAGAGAACGGAGAACTGCTGCCAGGTAAGGGGTGCTGCACCAACAGGCCTACGCCTCTCAAAATCCTCCCACCAAGTGAAAGCAAGTCCTAAAAACTGATAGGTAGTAAAAGTAACCCCGCTGGTCTCCAGAATACTGGCAGTATAAAGCATCCTCTGACACTTGTCCAGAAAGCCCTGGGCATCCTTGCCCTCTATACCACTGAATGACGGAGGCTAAAGCCTACCAAATCTCTCCAACTTACGCTTCTTATCCTCTGGCATAATAGGAACTACATAGTCCTGAGCAGTTGCAACTAGCTGGGCAGGGTGTGCCTCCGGCATCTGAAGTCCCTGAACGACCTGCTCAGGTGTGCGAGCAGCGGGAATCTGAGTGTCTCTCCCGGCCTGAGAAGTAGTTGCAGCTGTAGTGGCTGAAATCGCCTGATATAGGCCAGTGCAAACTGATAAGATCTGAGCCAAAGCCTGCTGAAGACCCAAAATCACAATGGGCATAATTGGTGCCTGAGCTGGTGCTACTGGAGTGTCCATTGCTGGGACCTGGTCCTAAACTGGGGCAGCTGGTGGATCTACAAGTACTGCCCTCGCTGCTCTGCCTCTACCACGACCATGACCACGTCCTCGGCCTCTGGTGGACGCAGCCTGTGGCACTGGTGGTCGTCCACCCTGTCGGTAGCGCGTATCCTCACCATCTGCGAGAGAATAGAATAACAGAAGTTTAGTACTCCGATCAACAAGTTCGCACGACAAGAATTTCAAGAATATGAAGTTTTTCCTAAAGGTTCTGCAGCCTCTCGAAGATAAATACAGACGTCTCCGTACCGATCCGTGAGACTCTACTAAACCTGCTCATGACTCGTGAGACCTATGTAACCTAGGCTCTGAAACTAACTTGTCACGACCCTAACCCCGAACCCGATTGTGATGGCGCCTCTCGTGAAGACAAGGCCAACCAATTGAACTAAATTCCAATTTTGAAATAGTTAAACAATGTAAAATAGTCTAAACATGGTTTATAATACTAAATAGTGGCAATACAGATAACAAATATGGAAATTCAACACAACACAGTCCTAACCGGGGTGTCACAAGTCATGAGCATCAATGGACCCTAATACAAATCTACTACATCCACTATCTCATACAACTATTTGAAAGACATAGAAATGAAAAGATAGTAGAGACACGGGGATGCAAACGCCAACAGCTACCTCGTAGTACGTAGTCTCCGAATACCGCCTGGAACTGGAGGAATCAGCGCTCAGGAGCGGAACCAGCTACGCATGAATTTGCACACATGGTGCAGGGAGTAATGTGAGTACTCCGACCCAGTGAGTAACAAATATAAATAATGACTTAAGGTAAGAAAACACGCAAAAGCGCAAGGCATTCTATAATGAAGCAGTAGAACATCATTTGAAATCAGTAAATCAGTGAAAAATCAAGTAGAATCTCGTTTTAACAGGTAAAACAGGTAATTAACAGGTAAATAATGTAAAATAAACATATAGAAGTTCGCCCCTCAGGCTCAGTATCTACAAATCTACCCCTCGATCTATATCTCAGTATAGTACCAGCCCCTCGGGCTCAATTTCATATCACAAATGGGTACATGTGCTCACTGGGGGTGTGCAGACTCCTGGAGGGGCCCCTTACGGCCTAAGCGCAATAACAAGCCATCTCGTGGCATCACATCTAGGCCCTCAGCCTCATATCAATCAAGCCACCTCGTGGCATACATATCTCAGGCCCTCGGCCTCAAATCAGTATCAGTGTTTCCTCACAATACAACCCTCGGCCCTACTCAGTCAAAAATTATCACAAGCCCCTCGGGCGATAGTAAAACAATGTTTCTCAGCCCAAGCACTATTTAAAATATCATTTAAGTCTCAAAACTGAGTAAAAATGGCTGAGTAGTAAAATAGTGTAAAATACCATGACTAAGTTCAAGTAATAAATCAAAAACAGTGAGAAAATATCAAGTAAAAGCCCTGAAGGGTTCAAATAGTTGGCACGAAGCCCAAAATATGGCATTCAGCCCAAATAATGATGAAAGCAAATAATTTTAAATCAAATACGCCGTAAAATCATCAATCGGGATGGACCAAGTCACAATCCCCAATAGTGTACGACCCCACGCTCATCATCCTCAATGTGCATCACCTTAACATAGCACTACGATGTGCAAATCTGGGGTTTCAAGCCCTCAGAACATCGTTTACAATCATTACTCACCTCGAACCAGCAAATTCTCTAACTCGCGATGCCTTTGCCTCTCGAATCGGCCTCCACGCGTGTCAAATCTATCCAAAATCAGAACGAATACGTCACAATATACGAAGGGAACAAAGCCCAAGTGAAAACAATCGAAAAATATCAAAAATCCTGAAATTAGCAAAACTCGAGCCCCGGGCCCACTTCTTGAAATTCAAAATTTTTTACATCAATAGATTCCTCGCCCCCCACGATTTCATATATACCAAAAGTTCTCAGATCCGGCCCCAAATGGTCCTTCAAATCCCCAAATCAAAAGTCCAATTTCTCAAGCCCTAATTATTAAATTTAAACTTAGTTTTCATGATTTCCTAGGTAGATTTCACAATAGAATCGAGTTTAAAGTCCAAAAATCTTACCTCAAATCGTTTCCCCTTGAATCCCTCGTTAATCTCCTTCAAAAAGCTCCCAAAATGATCAACTATGGAGGAAATGAGCCCTCAAATCGCGGATAAAACTTATTAAAAACATTCTGCCCAAGCCTAATTTTCCTTCTAAGCGAACACGGTCAACACCTTGCGTTCGCGTAGCACAAACTTACGTTGATGATCACGCCCAACTCTAGACCTAAAGAGAATAAGCAGTCGCTGCAAATATAATCCGGTCTAAAAGTCCGGAGTCGAATCCCATAGAGAACTAAGGCTTAGTTGTATCTGTTTAATATCACTAAGAAGACAAGATTGAACAATTTTCTAAATTATTAAGATTGAGATTTATATTTGTAACTAATTAACTAGCAAATACTACAAAGTGGTAAAATTATCAACTAAAGAGACAAAGGATTGAAGACTAAATTAAGGAGGTCTAGAATTATGATTTTCCCAATTATCGGATTCCTTCTAGCTATGTTCTCTACAATTTTTGCAATGTATTCTCTACTGATCGTGTGCACTTTAGGTACCGTAATTCTCTCTCGAGAAACTACAACAATTTACTAGACATATTCTCTTGAACTACGCTAGTTGGCTTTATCTAACCGCTCATTATGACCACATCAAGACTTTAAATGCAATATATTGATTTCTCACGTACGTTAGGAGTGATGTTGTTCAACAACTATCTAAATATGTACTCTCTCTCAAGCAATACACACTACATAGGCACAATCAATTGATGTCCATTCAATCAACAACAACAAATACGTAGTTGAACAATTAGAGAAATACAATGGCTCAATTATATAAAAACATAACAAGAATTTATCCTACAAAAGGTTATATCAAAACCCTAGAAAATGAATTAGCTATTCATAATAGTATGTAAAACTACAATACTAAAAATTATAACCAACAATAAAAAATAGGAAGAGGAAGAAAAAACTTGTTGAAGAATTCCCCGCCTTGCTCTTATTGTGTCTCTGCCTCCTTAGGTCGAATCAGTGTCAAAAATATGTCCAATCCCTCAAAAATACCATTTTCCATGTATATATACCAAGTAGGGTCGGGCCCAAACAATTATAGCTTCTCCTACGTGAAAAAGGACAATATTTTACGTCTGGACTGCCGCGGCCGCGGTCAACCGCGGTAGAACCACGGTATATGGCAGGTATCCGCCTCAGCCCGCCCCAGCCCGCCTCAGGTCTGCGGTCGCAGTTTCGACTGTGTTTTTCACTCTGTTCCATTTGGAATTTGGGAAAACGTAAAACATGAAAGTTGTATCCCTTTGAATTATCTTTCCAACCATATATTGTGGAGCCCATATGGAGTTCTGAGAAAAACGTTATGTGCATTTTACTAGACAATGTACAATATGCCTACTCGATTCTTCGTTTTGTTGCTCTATCATCTGTTGATCCCCGAATACGATCCCGGCTTAATTACTTGGGCTTTTACTCAGACTTCAAAGCTCCAAATTACTTGAATGCATTCCATAACATCTATATAACTCGAAATCACTCCTACAAGGCATAAAACACACCGTTAGTGCAAAGCACTAGCGATTAAAGCGCAAACTCAACTAAAGTGCAGTAAATTATAGTGTAATAATCGACTAAAATGCGTAATTATAGCCTATCATCAACACCCCAAACTTAAACCATTGCTCTTCCTCGAGCAATCAAACATACACTTTATGTAGACACGACCTTTTTAAAACAATTCTCCTAACTCATCACACCAAGAATATTTAAAATAGACTAAGCACAAAAGCGTAATATCTTCACCTCAAGATTAGACTCACAAATACCATGTGTTATTCACAACTCACCTACTTACTCTAACATAGAGGTCATTGACATTACCTTTCCTTCATGAATCAAGTGCCCTCATACAATAAATGAGAGTAGTTCCATACAATAAAATTTAAGAAAACTTAGGAACTCAAGATAGAAAGAATTCACTCACTCTAAAAAATAACATTCATATGCCACAAAAGCTTCACCATAATCTTGCCCGTAGTGTATTACTCCACTAATCGAGCTCATTCAATCTAGGATCAATTAGGACTTTATTTGGTCGTAATGTAGGCTACGGGACGGATAGGATTCATTTAGATATAAGAGTGACTGCACCTCCCTAAGCACTTTAATACATATACTTTAACATTCAAACACCATACTTATGTCAAACCAAACTCCACCTTCACATCAATGCATATTACCCCATACTTCTTTAAGCACACTTACATCAAGAGCCACCACTTATTAAGGAATATTTTTTTTTCACAACAAACGAACTATTCTTTTTTCTCTTTTTTTTTTCCAATTCAAATGGCTCTTACTTTTTTTAAAACAGTGCACCTTTCTCCTTATTTCGTTAGTTCCACTCAAAAGCCAAACCAATCACCCCACACTTTAACTTTTACATAATTCATAATAATTCAAGTGCTCATGAGAGGTTAAAAGGTTCAAATAGATGATTAATTCTAACAATGGGTAAGGCTTGTAATGTTGTTGCCAAAGAAACAAGATTACAGCCTCAAAGGGGTTAACTACGATACATAACAATTAGGTGGATAAAATATACATATCTGACTCAACAAAGAAACGCCTATATCTCTTCTAAGACTGAACAAAACTATTATTTCGCTTTGCAAACACACAGGGTAAGTTCTAGGCATCAAATGCAATGCAAAGAATATAACAAATCCTTACACACACATGGCACATAACTCACTCAAGATTGGTTTCATCAAGACACTCTAGTCAAAGTAGTTAAGCAAAGTTAAGATCATAAAATTTAAGGTACTTATACAAGAGTCAAAAACTGAGCCTAAGCGTTACAACCAAAGTACTCACTATTCTCAAGGCATAGCAAAGTCAAGATATATTGCTTCAATTCAAAACACAACACAATGGCTCCTATTCCTAAAAAAACTAACTACACCTGGTTCAAACAAAACCTTTGGAAAAGAACCGTGATTTAAAGAAAAACCAAGGGGTAATTGCTACACTACCTAACAAAATAAAATCTTTTTTGTTTTTTTAGATTTAAATCCCTCAAGAAAATTGTCTACAAGATCCATCGTCGGAAAAAGTCCAATATTTTCTATTTTTGAAGAAAAATAAAAAATTATTCAATTAAACTAACACAACTAAAATAGCATAGAAAGTCACCCAGACAATTTTCTTACCCCAAACTTAAAATTGTGCATTGTCCCCAATGCACACCCATACATACAAGAGGGTAAAAGAAACTCCTTGGTAGGCCAAAGGCCGAAGCGCTAGCATCTCATGGGTTACTCAGACTTCTCCCAAGATTAGTCCTTCGTGCGGGTACTCACACTTAGTTCCAGCCATTTGGTTTGCTATTGCATCTTTCCAATACCTTTGCTTTCCATGCTCCTAGAAAATAAAAAATTGACACTACAAAAATAATACAATTAAAAAATATATAAATAAATAAAAGAAAGCAATAAAGCTGAGTTGCCTCCCAACAAGCTCTTGATTTAACGTCGCGGCACGATGCAAATCACTTTTTGCTTCCACCTCGAGCTCATGAATTAAACCCCCAATTTGATATCAAGTTTTCGGCTATGCTCCAGGGGTGGAGGAACAAATCTAATTGTCCCAAGCAACCATTGTACTATTCTACACTTCTTGGCTTTTAGATGAGGTATGTAGTCATGTCTTTCTGGCAAGAAAAATTCCAGAATGTAGGCACCTTGTTCCTCATTCCTTGACTTCTCGATCGGCTCGGATGACTCTATTTTCATATCGTCATCCAAGCACAATGTAGAAAAATGTTTGGAGTGAGGACCAATGCACTCACACACATGAACAGGACTTTCAGCATCCTCAACATCAATGATACTAGAGTCAACAAAATTTGTATCCTCGATGTCCTTGGCTGACTCTAGTCTCACTTGTTCAACATTGACATCTTCAAATTCTAGTTGTCTAGGTTGTTGATGTTCTACTTTGACCTCCCCAATTAATACGTCAAATTCATGCTCTTCTTGGCTACTATCATCAATATTGGCTTGTTGAGCATTAAAAGCTCCAACCACTTAACTCAATTGAGCCTCCAACTTGCGAATAGTTGCCTCTTGCCTTTCTATGTGCAATTGTTTCTCATTATTTTGTTCCAGAAGGCACTTTAGCATATCCGTGATCTCCTTCAGGTCCGCATTCCCAGGTTCTTTATTCCTATTAACTTCACAAGAAAAGGTAGAACTATCATAGTAAGGGGTTGGTGGAAAATAAGAAATATAAGCACAACCATGAAGGTGATCATTTTTACCACCACACACATCACACACATTCCACAAATAAGATTGACTTGGTGCACATAACTCGCTCTCGGTAATATTTTGATAATTTTGATACGGGTTGATTCCTTTACAAAATTTATGAGGATCAATAGTAGAATTATCTACACCTAAATTCCCATAATTTCAAGATATCATGTTTCTCAAATCAACAGTTATAAAAAAAATACAAAAAACCAAAACAAAATAAAAGTTCAAACTTGAACCCTAGCAATATATACTGCTACAACTACACCGTTAGTTCCCTGGAAACTGCGCCAAAATTTGATCACACCCAAATCTAGTCCTAAAAAGGATAAGCGGTCGCTGCAAATATAATCCGGTCTAAAAGTTCGGAGTCGAATCCTACAGAGAACTAAAGCTTAGCTGTATCTGTTTAATATCACTAAGAAGACAAGATTGAAATTTTTTCTAAATTATAAAGATTGAGATTTATATTTCAAACTAATTAACTAGAAAATACTACAAAGCGGTAAAATTATCAACTAACGAGAAAAAGGGTTGGAGACTAAATTAAGGAGGTCTAGAGTTATGATTTCCCCAATTGTCGGAATCCTTCTAGATATGTTCTCTACAATTTTTGCCAATGTATTCTCTACTGATCGTGAGCACTTTAGGTGTCGTAATTCTCTCTCGAGCAACTACAACAATTTACTAGACATAATCTCTTGAACTACGCTAGTTGGCTTTATCGAACCGCTCATTATGACTACGTCAAGGCTTTGTTATTTCTAAACCTACCTTTAAATCCATACCAATGATAACAATGACGGTCTCCCAGGATACCGTCCTGTAGCCCTTTTCTCAACTGTCCAGTGAATCTCCCGGGATACCGTCCCGTAGTCCATCACATAAGTAACTCGAAGGATCTCCCGGGATACCGTCCCGTAGTCCAACCATCAATATGCAGGGAGGATCTATCAGGAATCTAACCCATAGTCCCAAAGTAAAAGTGCACGGGGATCTATCGGGAATCTAACCCGCAATCCCAAAGTAAAAGTGTAGGGGGATATCTGGGAATCGAAACCGTAGTCCCAAAGTAAACAAACAAGGGGAGGGGGGGGGGAGCTACCGGAATCCCACATCCGTAGTCCCAATATAAATGCGCAACCACAACCAGAAGATACACAGAAATGAAGTACAAAAGACAAGCAACAGGTAGTACTAGTCTAGCATGCTTCACATAGTACAGTCAAGGCAACTTAAGCAATTAGGCAAGTTAAATAAACTAAACATGCTTTCCTAATCTAGCACAAGTTATAATTGCCAATGGAATAAAACAAATATGAAGGAAACTCAATCTCAATATTTTAAGTAAAAATCAAATTTTTCAACCATTGGCTCAAGTACGCCTTGTCACCTCGCATACAAGGCACTCAAATACCAAATAACAAATCCTAAGGGGAAAATTCCCCCACACAAGGCTAGACAAGCCACTTACCTCAAACCAGCTCAAAATCAACTAGAAATCACGCCTTTGCCACGAGTATTCGACTCCAAATGGCCCAAATCAATTCAATTCAACTACACATTATAAATAACATCGCAAACAACTGGTTTTGCTATTTAATTCAAATCTACAGCGTGAAATTAGGTAAAATGACCAAAATACCCTTCAGGCCAACATCTCGGAATTGAATAATTTTAACATTTTCAGAACCCTCGTACTCTCGCGAGTCTAACCATATAAAAATCTCTCAAATCGGATGTCAAACACCCACTCAAAACCCAATAGTTTAGCCTATGAAGTTTCATCCAATTTTTTCAATTTTTTGATCCCAAATTCGAATTTTAATGATGGGTTTAACTACAAAATGATGAAATATACTAGAAGGGATTAAAGGAACGTTACCCAATAGTCTTCTCTTCAAAACCCACTGAAAATCGCCCTTCCCCGAGCTCAATTTGATTTTTCTAACTTATGAAATCTAACCCTCGAAATTTCTATATCTGCACAGGCATTTCCGCTTCTGCGGATAAGGGACCACTTTTGAGATCCGGCTCATGCGGAAAATGAGCCGCTTCTGCGATTTTCATTAAAGGGCCAGGGGGCCGCATCTGTGATGCCTGAGCCGCTTCTACGGCTCCGCTTCTATGATGCCTAAGCCGCTTCTGTGGCTCCACTTCTACGATTTCTGAGGGAAAGGGGGCAAAGCCGCTTTTACAGCCATTTAACCGCTTCTGCGGCACCGCAGATGCGAAAATACCAGAAGAGGAACACTTCACTTCAAAATTCCTCCGTTAAGCACCCGAAATCATCTCAAGGCCCCCGGGACCTCAAACAAAAGCACCAATAACACCTAATACCTCATTCAAAATTGTACCAATCCTTAAAACACGTTAAAAAACACCGGAAAACCGAATTAATCAATGATTTAAGCCTAAGAACTTCAAATTCCAACAAAATACGCTTTCGATAAAAACCCTAACCAAACATCGTCCGAATGACCTAAAATTTTGCACACACATCCCAAATGACATGATGGAGCTACTGCAACTTTTGAAATTCCAATCCGACCCTTGGATCAAAAACTCACTATCGGACCGAAAACTTCAAAAATTCAAACTTCAGCATTTCAAGCCTAAATGAGCTACGGACTTCCAAAATACATTCCGAACACGCTCCCAACATGTGGCGCGGTCCAAAGACATGTTTTAGACGACGTTAAAATCTTCCTTAAAATAATTAAAAGCAATTTAAAGTTAAAATGCACATAGGTTTAAAAGTATTTTAAAATCCGATAATAGGCCAATTATAATAGTTAAACGACCGTGCTAGAACCACGGAATTCGGGAATGCCTAACACCTTCTCCCGGGTTAACATAATTCCTTACTAGGATTTCTGTGTTCGCGGACTGTAATACAGAGTCAATCTTTTCCTCGATTTGGGATTTGAACCGGTGACTTAGGACACCATAAATTATTCCAAGTGATGACTCTGAATAAAAAAGATAATCGAGTTTCGATTGTCACTTTAAATTGGAAAAAACTCCCTTAATCCCTTCTGAGGGTGTAGGAAAAAGGAGGTGTGACATTCTCGGACTTGCTTTTCAATCTCATCTCTCTGAATAGTTGGATATATGTACGGTCTTACATTGATAGGAGAAGTCCCTTCTTTCAGAATGGTTTTATGATCATGTGCTATATGTAGTGGCAAGCTAGTAGGAATACTGAAAACCTTAGAGTATTTATCAATAAAGGATTTCACATCAATTGGAATACCCATCTCCTGATTTTGCAATGTATGAGCAGCAGGTTGTCTGAGTTTCACCATTGTGACTGCCATCGTGGATAATTGGGCTGGTTTTTGTATCAACTTCTGCATTTTTTTGTCCACCCATTGATTCTCAGGAGGCTGACTTCCCCTTAAAGATACTTTCTGTTTCCCCACCAAAAACTCCATTTTGAGCTGCCTGAAATTCCATTTGATATCACCCAGTGTAACCAACCATTGTATTCCCAAAACTACATCATATCCCCTTAATGGTAATATTAGTACATCAGAGGAAAAATCTACCCCTTGCATTTTCCAAGAAAATCCCCTAGACACATGAGAACTGCTGTTGCGGCCAAACACACACTATAAATAATAAGAGGGTAAAAGAGACTCCCTGGTAGGCCAAAGGCCGAAGAATTAGTAGCTCACGGGATACTCAGACTTCTCCCACGTATGATCCCTTGTGCGGGTACCTCACACTCAGTTTCAAACACATGCTCGCTTTTGCACATGCCTATTGGCTTTGACTCCATGCTCCTACTCCTACAAAACACAAAAAAATATACTACAACATAATAATAATAAATTAAATTAACAAATATAAAAAAAAGCAGTAAAGCTGGGTTGCTTTCCAACAAGTGCTTGATTTAACGTCGCGGCACGACGCCATCACTTTCACCACTTTTCCCTCCACTTTGAGGATATAAATTGCGCCCCCAATTTTGCATCAATTTTTCTATCACGTTCATGAGGCGGTGGTGTGAAAATAAAGGAACCAAACAATAGATATCGCATCTTGCACTTCTTGGCCCTTAAGTGGGGAATGTCGTTTTGTCTCCTTGGCATTGCAAATTTCAGAATATAAATACTTTGTTCCTCATCCATTGACTCCTCTATATGCTCGAATGGATCAATTCCCATGTCACCAACCAAACACAATGTTGAAAAATGTTTATAATGAGGTCCAATACGCTCCAACTCCAAAATTGTATTATTTTTGACATCCTCAATTTTGCACTCTTCGTCAACCTTGGCATTATTAATAATATTTTGGTCGAATAGTTGGAATTCCTCTTTCCGCTCCACAAGATGGCCAGTATCCACAAAAATTGGTTGTAGGGCATCAGACGCCTCAACCTTTTTATTCAATTGAGCATGCAAGTCATGGATATCTGAGCCAAATTGGTCTATCTCTTGCTTGGGCTCAGTTCTTGCTTCTATTAATTGTTTTGTCATATTTGAAAGACCATCACGGAGAAACTCATGAGATTTCATAAGTTGATCTTGTTCCTCTAGCCAAGATTGGCTCACTATATCTGCTTCTTCAAAATTATTTTCTGGTGGGAACTCGCTTTCTTCA
>MU700907.1:21998-38216 GCA_026770625.1 Nicotiana glauca | reverse complement strand
TAACAATAGTCATGAAAGAACCACAACCCTAGAACGTGAAGTTTAGCTCCACATAGACATGGTAGCAAAACAACAGATCATACAAAGAAGCATAAAAGACTAAGTTTGGGGAAGAAAAGATGAAACCCGGCCTCCACGGCGGCTCTGTGCTCTTCCTTGGCCAAAAATTGCTCTCCAAAACGTTCTCCTATGTATATATACCAAGTAGGGTTGGTCCCAAACAATTATAACTTCTCCAAGGTGAAAAAGGACACTTTTCCCGGGCTTAACTAGCGCTGCAGCGCACCTGGGCGCGCTAGTTGGACAACTTTCTATCTCTGGGCGTGCTAAAACTAGCGTGGCCGTGCTATTTCGCATTTTTTACCCTGTTCCATTCAGAATTTAGAAAAATGTAAAACATGAAAGTTGTATCCCATTGAGTTATATTTCCAACCATATATTGTGGAACCAAAATAGAGTTCTGAGCGAAAAGTTATGTCTATTTTACTAGATAGTGCGCAATCTGCCTACTGGAGTCTTCGTTCACTCTAACCATCATCCGTTGACCCCCAAACTCGATCCTGACTTAATTCCTTTAACTTTCACTCAAACTTTAAAGCTCCAAATCATTTTAATTTATTCCATAACATGTACATAGCTCGGAATTACTCCTACAAGGCATAAAACACACAGTTAGCATAAAACACTAGCGATTAAAGCGCAAACTCAATTAAAATGCTGTAAATTAGAGTGTAATAATCGACTAAAATAAGCAATTATAGACTATCATAAACTACTAATCTTGCTTCCATTAGCAACCGCAACTGAGACAGCGGGAATGACTTTCAAAGGACACCCTAACCTCTTTGCAGTATCAACATCCAAGAAATTATGGGTGCTACCTGTGTCAATGAGGATGTGCACTATCTTTCCTTTGACCGATGCCCTAAATTGCATAGTTCTATAATCATGAGCTACAGATATGGCATGAACTAAGACTTGAGGGCTCTTCAGTAACTCTTCCCCTTCCTCTGTGATTTCTTCCTCAACTTCATGGAAATTTTGATGCTGATCTTCTTCTTCCTCAGCCTCCAATAGATACAACTGTCTTCCTTTCCTACAGTTGTGTCCTGGCACATACTTCTCATCAAACCAATAACACAATCCTTTAGACCTCTTTTCATCCATTTCAGCACCAGTTAGCAGTCGAGTGGGTTTATTGAAGGTTTTGGTAGGGGCGTTCTTGATTAGGTTTGGTTTGTGAGATTGGTTGAAAACAGGTTTTGGATTGGGTATTATGGAAGAATTGGCTTTGGAATAAGATGAATTACTGGTTCTTTGAAGACTCAAGGATTTTTCTACTAATTTGGCATGGCTGTAGGTTTTCATCAACGTTCTTCGATTTAACAAACTTACTTGCACAGATATTTCAGGTTTCAACCCAGCGAATAAACAACTAATAGCCTGATCTTCTGTTAGTTCTACTCTACTCAACAACTCATAAAATTGATCAAGAAGTCTTGCACAATACCTGTTTGTCTTAATGCCACCAACTCATACATAGGATAAAGATAAGTAGAAGCACCAAATCGATGTCGCAAAGCTCGAACATACTCTTCCCGCTCTGGAAACTCACGAGAAAATCTGGTTTTCATATATATCTGATGCCAATGTAAAGCGCGCTCCTCTAAATGAACTGCAGAAACCTTCACCTTCATATCATCTGGTGTATCATCCACCTCAAAAACTGCTCATATTTGTATACCCAACCCCTCAAATCTTCACCATTGAACCTAGGAAAATCAATACGTGAGTACCTTGTATTGGCTCGATAATGAGATGCTGCGGAATCCCAGTTTCTGAAGTGCCAACTTCCTCTGCTTTAATTGGAGATTTTTGACTATTTCCTATGGCCAATAACATCTGCCGAAATTCCTCCATGGATTTATCATGTTTCTCGTTCAAAGCCTTCATTTGTTCACCGAGTCCATCAACCTCACGCCGTAACTCATTGTATTTTGCACCATCACCCATGATTGGATTCCAAAGAGTGGCTGCCTCTGATACCAAATTGTAACCGCTTAACAGTGTTTCAGAGAAACAGAGTTCAGCTTTTGCAATTCCTAAAGAACTCACAAAAAAGAAAAGTTCTTGAACAGAATTTTCAACAGAATTTTATAAAAGAGAAAGAGAGAATGAGAGGAGACAATAAATCTATTTCATGATCCAGAAAAGAAACTTACAAGCAGTTTTAAAGTATGAAGTTCTATCTAATATCTGTAACTACTAGTTGAAATTACAAAGTTACCCCTCTCCATAATCTGGCATGTTACACTAGGAGCATAAGGAGAAGAAGTAAATACCCTTTAGCGAAGATGTTCATTAGGAATACCAGAGACCATACCGATCTCACCAGGCTTGATTTCGACCAACGCTTCTGACACAAATTGTCTCCATATCGGCGTGAGGGAAGATCGTTAGGCGGCAGTGGCGAAACCACATGTTCCTAAGGGTGGTCATTCATCCAAAAATTATACCGTGTACATAGGTAAAATATTATATTTTATATGTATGTAACATATATTGAACACACTTTGTCTGAATTTTTTTTTACTTCTTTTAAATTTGAACACGCTTGAAGAAATTTCTAGTTTCGCCATAGGTAGGCGGCTAGAGGGGAATTGGGATGGGGGATGAATTGGACTGAACCCACTAACTTTTATCTAAGTCTTGTATTTGTCTTAAAAAATTATTAAATTATATACAAATTATTAATTTAAAACTCCGTAATTGAAAAGAATTAGAATACTGAAGCCCATAAATTTTAAATTTTGGTTCCGTCTCTAAATGGAATGCCTTGCTATTCGCTGCAGAGAGCTTGCCATTTCCCTGAGATATCCGGCTGAAGTGATGATTGCCAAAAAGATGCTTGCTCTTTGTATAATTTTACTTTTTACGGTAAGGCCATGTTTGTATTATGTAAAATACAACACCTGTCCGAAATACAGTGGACAGGGAATAAGATACAAAATGCTGAAAGGAACTACACTAGCTGCGAGTCGCCTCGAACAATGCAGCTCACCTAGTCCCAAAGATCATCTACGTTGCTACGCCCCGTAGGCTGCTATAGGTATATATATACCTGTGCAACAAAAATGCACAGAAGTGCAGTATGAGTACGTAATCAACGTGTACTCAGTGAGTATACCGCCTAATCCCGAAAGAGTAGAGGCGAGATGGTCAACTCTGACACTCTTTAATGGTCCTAATGGTCCAATAATGATTCATTCTTAATATGTATATATTAAACAGTGGATTTATTTTATAAACATGATTCTAATCCAGATAGAGGAAACAAGTAAACACGTAATTCTTTCATAGGAAAATTTCCTGAATTTCTCTTTAAATATAATCCAAATATTTTAAGCCACAAAAGGGCAATAATAACTTAATTAAGTTCAGGCAGCAACACAAGCATGCGCAAATCACACCGAGGTGACGGCCCGATCCAACAGAAATAAATGTGCACTTGCCGAGGGTCGACGACACGCCTATAGATGCATCTATTAATCTGCCGAGGCATTCGGCCCGTTCCAAAATAAACACACACAGACAGACAAACAGTCAAGAAGTCATCATGGAGCAATTATCCAAGAAAGTCCAATTCTCTTTAAATAATTTGAGAAAATGAAGCTTAAGTCTCTTTTCGAAATCCATTTATAAATTTAATGTGATTTAAGCAATTGAAGTCATCAATGGGTTCACAATTAATCTAAATATAACATGCTTCTGGGTCCTAGACTACCCGGACAATAGCATAATAGTAGCTACACACGGACTCTCGTAACTTCGTGCGTATGTAGCCCCCACAAATAGGAGCACATAACCAATTTAACTCATCTATGGGGTAAATTCCCCCTCACAAGATTAGAAAGGAGACTCACCTCGCTCCGAAGACTCATAACCGGCACTCTACATTCTTCCGAAGGCTTGAACCGACGCACAATGCACCAAAACTAGCCAATTAACGATAAACTAATGAGAACATGCCCAAATACTTGTTAACAATTCAAATTATGCAAATTCCCAACTCAGCTTAGTGAAATGACCAAAATGCCCTCCGGCCCACGTGCCCGGATTCCAAAATTTCTCGAAGACAAAGTTACTCATGACCTTAGAAACTCAAATATATAATTTTCTCTAAATTCCATACCCAAAATCGTAGCTAAATTCCAAGAATATAATTTTCTAGGTTTTCCTCCAAAAACTCAATTTTTACACTAATTTTCATGCTTAAATCCATAAATAATTGATGTATTTAGCTCAAAAGTGATGGGGATAACTTACCTTAACATTGACGACAAAAATCCCCTCTTGAATCTCCCAAAAAATCGCCCAAGCCATGAAGAAATGGGAGAAATGAACTCAATCCCACGATTTAAATCAACCTCACTACTCCAGGTACTTTCGCTTCTGTGGAAAAATACCGCATTAGCGGTTCCGCTTTTGCGGACAATCCGCCGCTTCTGCGGCATCCCCTGGCCTAGCCCCTTTCTGCTTCTGCGATGTGCCAACCGCAGATGTGGTCCCGCTTCTGCGGACCTTTGACCGCATCTGCGGTCCTCCCCAATATACTCCCAACCGCTTCTGCGATCATTTCTTCGCAGATGCGGTCCCGCTTCTGCGGCTCCCCTTCCGCTTCTGCGGTCACTCCACCGCAGAAGCGAAAATACCAACAACCAGATTCCTTTAGATGTTCTTCAACTTCCAAATTTGATCCGTTAACCACCCAGAATCCACCCGAGGCCCCCCAGGACCTCAACTAAACCTACCAACCAATCCAAAAATACGTTACAGACTTGCTCGAGGCCTCAAATCACATTAAACAACGCTAAAATCACGAATCCACCTCCAATCCAAGCTTTATGAACTTTAGAACTTCCAACTTCTACTTTCGATGCTTAAAGCTATCAAATCACGTCCGATTGACCTCAGATTTTACACAAAAATCATGTTCGACATTACAGACCTACTCCAACTTTCGGAATTGGATTCCGACCCCGATATCAAAAATTCCACTTTCGGTCAAACTTCTCAAAAACCTTCAAATTTCTATCTTTAGCCAAATGGCTTCAATATGACTTACGGGCCCCCGAATTCACTTCCGATCGCGCTCCCGACTCCAGAATCACCATACGGAGCTACTCCGAGTATCGAAATTCCAAACGGACATCGATAATACTGAAATACACTTCAAACCAAACTTATGAAATTTTTTCCAAAATGCTACCTTCCATAATAGGCGCCAAAACGCTCTCGGGTTATCCAAAACCCAATTCGGGCATACGCCCAAGTCTGAAATCATCATATGAACCTGTTGGAACCTTCAGATCTTGATTCCGAGGTTGTTTACCCAAAATTCCAATCCTAGTTCATTCTTTCAATTTTAAGCTTCCGAAATAAGAATTCTCTTCGCAAACCAACTCTGGACTTCCCAAAATTCGATTCCGACCACGCGTACAAGTCATAATACCTGAAATGAAGCTGTTCATGGCCTCCAACTGCTGAACGGAGCGCTAGTACTCAAAACGACCGGTCGGGTCGTTACATTCTCTCCCACTTAAACATACGTTCTTCCTCGAACGTGCTGAGAACTATATGGAAGTAGTCTGAAATCACTGTTTAGCACCTCATGCACCTTCCCGTGCTATCACAACTCAGTTGAGCACATTAGCTCGATAAATTCTGAAGATATTTCCTTTTATTCAACAAATAAGCCTTAGAGCCCAATTCCAACATCCAGAATTTCTATGCCAGGCCTGTTTCCAACATGCGACCACCATATCAGTCACTACACGATGTACTCAAACATGACTGCATAACTTTGTTGGATTCTTACTTTGAAACACTTAGTCCACAAGACCACAATAATATTCTCTGATCCACTTAGCCAAAAATTCAACGAATCAGATGCTCCCATTGCACCTCATGACACGCAAGTATTACTCTAACTCTTACAATACCGCCACGACGGATGAGATGTGCCCAAATTCATAATCATCTACCGAGTCAACCAATCATTGAGTTTATACTTCTGACAAGAAATATTACCACATTCTGAACCTAATAATGACCTTTGCTCCTTAATATACTTCATATAATCAGACTGCACTGATCTTAAATCCCATAATCTCGTCTCACCCCGTACGAACTGCTCAGGCAATAAGCCACTTCGAATGCGATCAAAAGTCTCATATGACGCCACAATATGCCAATAGGCCACCAATCCGAACAAAACACAAACAGGAAATCGAACTCTGGAAGGAATTACCTAACCCCTGCACTAGTACGGAATTTCCTTAGAAGATAGGAAGCGAAACACACAAAAATAGCATATAGAAAACCAGACTCGAATCACACTATTACAGCGTGCAACCCGATCCAAATAACATACCCATGGCGGCGTGCCACCCGATCCACACATAGATCTCACATAAGGAGATTGCACTTCGAGCTAAATATTCTCATTACAATAAAAATATTGAATTTCGATCGCAAGCACGTTAAGTGCATAATACCATCCCTGAGAAAACACATAGCGCTATGGGCTACAAAACTCAAGCACAACTGAGGTGCGGTATAAGATCTAAATCTCAAGAGCCATTTCACTCATAATACGACATTCCCACGCGGGACCTCAACACATACACAATTTCTCAGGCCGTCTCACAACTCACACGGTGCAATGTATCACCTCATGAAATATCTGACAACGAGATGACACCCTGACTACTCCATAAGGAGCGCATTACTGAAATGAACACAACTGGCCTGTCGTAGAGCCCATATTCACATTTAAACCAACCCACCGACCTTAAGTCGATCCTGATCACATCAAATTAAGCCAATAACCTTTCAAAGGTCCATAATAATTTCCTTCTTCTCATAACACACAAGAACAACCGTCATAACCGGAGCAAACCTCCTCGGTTCATAACCCAATAAACAAAGTGCCCTCCAGGCATAAATTCTCAAAGCAATGATATTACCCAAATTCCTCATACTTGATTTAAATCTTTAGTCAAACAAGTGGCTACATGCCACACTGGTACAATCTTCCCCTGGAACACGTTCCCACAATCTTTCGAAATAAATAACGGGTCCGCACATCTAAACCATCGGCCGCACTAACGCTAAAGAGCGGTCAAGAATCCTTAACCAGGATACAAAGCCTCTTTCACAACACATCGATTTTAGGTGACGCTGAAGACAATACCAATTTACTTGAATCATTCAACCCTTTCCTTGCTCATCTGAGCCCGTGACATCCTTATCAACACCGAACTGCAACCTTGACCCTCACTTCAAATTTCCATACCTCTCACCGCACCCAACGTGCCAATATACAATAGAACGCGATTTTCATCATAACTCCAAAATCATTAATATTTTAACACTTCATCATATACGAACTTTTCACTTAACTCACTTAAGGAGAATCATAGCAACACACAGGTAAATTCCTATATCCGTAGGATGTGCAAACCTCTAAGTAGTGGTCCAGGCCACCATAGTCCTTCTGGAATCCGCTTCCACTTAACAAGTCATAACAGAAGAATGCTTATGAATAACATCAATTAAGGCGGCCGACAAGCCTCACACGTACCGCCACAAATCGTATGCATAACTCGATCACGCTGAACGAACTGATCACAGACCCCAACATGCCAAATTCAACTATGGCTAATGAATTCACCTTCTTCTAATTCATCCTTGCTTGCCTTAGAAATAAGACTAACTCCATTCAACATATAATATACTCCATCTACACTCACCCTGAGCGACCTTGAATCACAAAACCGTGCCGTCTCAAATCCCACAAACTATTTCATATATTTTAGATGCCACACCACAAGTCAAAATATCATAGAACATTCTGCGCACCTTCTCATAAGCTGCTACAAACATTGATTCTTAACTGTACTCATAGGCTCGAAATCGTTGGGCACCACACTAACTTCTGAATTCACTAGAACCATTATTGAGAGCCACCATCTCTGACTTGGTCCCAAATATAATTCACTCCATAATTCTTATAACACACGAATACTCTCTCGGCGAAGCACCCGGCGAAATCACTTCCTCTGAAACCTGTATCTATACCAGGCATAAATCCTGAACCTTTTTTCAAGTCCGAACATGAGCCAAGAAGGCCAACTATAGCATGCATTTAACAATTCATCTACTCAATTTACCACTTATGGTCCTTTCCCCATAACTGGAATAACCCACCAATATGCAAACAACCAGAAACCTCACGAGTAGTTAACCATGCAACCCAATCTTAGGCGGTGGGACTCTCTCACTTAGCTTGAAACCACTATTACACAACTCCGAAACTCACCAGACTCCTTTATCTCTTGTTGACATAACCTTACGCAATCATCCACCGCAAATTCTCGGGATCTTTCTATAATTCCCCATCTTTCATATTCCGAATCATCATCCACATTCGCATGACCAATCTCTTTGTTGGATAACCAATATAATTCTTTGCAGAAGCTTCGCCAACCACGCGACCGCTAATCCACTCACGGGAAATAACCCGTGTGCAGAAATCACTTCCCGACACCTTCCAAATGCTGTTGCACGGGATACAATCACTATGACATCAAGAACCAAATCCGGAGTCTAAGCTCACTCTCTAGCTGCACCAGTCCGTTCACTCCTCGTGGACATCAATTAAATGTGCGGCAACACCTTTCCAAATTCCGGGTTATGCTGCATCCTTCTTCATTTCAAGCAGCTCATTTCCATCATACCAATCTCCTGCCGCATAACAACCCATGCTTCGAAATAAACCTGCAGACTTCAATTGCCCATCGCTAAAATCCCAGATCACTCCAAGCTCTCCCACTTTGGGCAAACTCACTCCTTTAATCAGCTGCTCGACCTACGCTTCTTATACCTGGCCCTTTAGAAGTTCAAAACCCGACCTGACACTTCCCACTTGTTTTATCATCTTTTGCTGCTCAGTTATTGCCTTAATAAAATGTATCTTCCTGGAACTTGAATCCACAATTTGTTACTGACTTTAAACTTTTCCGAAGGTCGTCTTTCTCGAACCGTCAATATTTGAAATACTGATTCAATCCTAAACCACCACACCATGCGATATCTGACAGTCATAACTCCAATACTATTTCACAATATCCTTCCCTAAAGGCGAATTGTAGCAGATTATAACATCGACAAACTTAGTACATCCAATTAGGACAACAACACCCCAATGTAGAGGAGAACTCCACCACGCTTGCAATTACTACGTTTCATTACTTCCACCAGTCCACTTCTGACCATTCTTAGTCTGATTGCCTTTCCCCTGCCAGGAATAAATACTGAATCCCTTGATTACACACTGAGTAAACCTCCCTTCAATTCATTCACTACCCCGACACGTGGGCAAACATTCTACCATCACAACAACACTGCAGAATAATTGTTTATAAGCATCGCGGCAACCTGTGCCTAGCCTCATGGATCTTAGAAGTTCTGTTACTGAGCTGAAACAATAGAATACCCTTCCGTAATGCGACTATAATAGTCCAATCAACTATACCAGGAAATCATCCCGCACCACATTTGTAGTGCCATTACAATTCTTCAATTTTTGATTTATAACATGCGCTCGCGTAAGACTGAGTAGGAAGAAATCAAAGGCATAAGCCTAGAAGGAATTGAACCGCACGACAAGGAAATCAATAAGGGAAGTACTCCTAACAGCCTTATAGCCTCCCGAGGAAAAGTAAAGACGTCTCCGTACCGATCCGCGAGACTCTACTAGACTTGATCATGACTCGTGAGACCTACGGGAACCTAGTGCTCTGATACCATGTTGTCACGACCCAAAATCCACTAAGGGTCGTGATGGCGCCAGACACCTCTGTCAGGAAAGCCAACTAAATTATCAATTAATCCTCTTTTAATACTTTTGAAAATCCAAGATTTCTCCTTCCATTTTTTTTCTTCATAATTTAAAACAATCATTACTTCAATTCAAATTAAACAATAAATGATTAATACAAATCTTTCGAAAAACCATCCCAGAACCCGGTATCACCAATGCATTAGCAACTACTGATAAGGAAAATAAAATACAAAACCTGTCCAAAATACAATGGACAGGGAATAAGATACAAAATGCTGAAAGGAACTACACAAGCTGCGAGTCGCCTCGAACAATGCAGCTCATCTAGTCCCAAAGATCATCCACGCTACTACGCCCTGTAGGCTGCTAGAGGTATATATATATACCTGTGCAACAAAAATACACAGAAGTGTAGTATGAGTACGTAATCAACGTGTACTCAGTGAGTATCCCACCTAATCCCGAAGGAGTAGAGACGAGATGGTCAACTCTGACACTCTCTAATGGTCCAATAATGATTCGTTCGTAATATGTATATATTAAACAGTGGGTTTATTTTATAAACATAATTCTAATACATATAGAGGATACAAGTAAACATGTAATAAATTCATAAGCAAATTTCTATAATTTCTCTTTAAATATAATCCAAATATTTTTAAGCCACAAAAAGGCAATAATAACTTAATTAAATTTAGGCAGGAACACAAGCATGCGCAAATCACATCGAGGCGATGGCCCGATCCAATAGAAATAAATGTGCACTTGCCGAGGGTCGACGACGCACCTATAGATGCATCTATTAATCTACCGAGGCATTCGGCCTGTTCCAAAATAAACACACACAGACAGACAATCAGTCAAGAAGTCATCATGGAGCAATTATCTAAGAAAGGCCAATTCTCTTTAAATAATTTGAGAAAATTAAGCTTAAGTCTCTTTTGGAAATCCGTTTATAAATTTATTCTGATTTAAGCTATTCAAGACATCAATGGGTTCACAATTAATCCAAATATAACATGCTTCTGGGTCCTAGACTACCCGGACAATAGCATAATAGTAGCTACGCACGGACTCTCGTCACTTCGTGCATATGTAGCCCCCACAAATAGGAGCACATAACCAATTTAACTCACCTATGGGGTAAATTCCCCCTCCCAAGATTAGAAAGGAGACTCACAACTCCGAAGACTCAAAACCGGCAATCTACATTCTTCCGAAGGCTTGAACCGACGCACAATGCACCAAAACTAGCCAATTAACGACAAACTAATGAGAACATGCCCAAATACTTGTTAACAATTCAAATTATGCAAATTCCCAACTCCTCTTAGTGAAATGACCAAAATGCCCTCGAGCCCACATGCCCGGATTCCGAAATTTCTCAAAGATAAAGGTTACCTATGACCTTAGAAACTCAAATATATAATTTTCTCTAAATTCCATACCCAAAATCGTAGCTAAATTCCAAGAATATAATTTTTTAGGTTTTCCTCCAAAACCTCAATTTTTACACTAATTTTCATGCTTAAATCCATACATAATTGATGTATTTAGCTCAAAAGTGATGGGGATAACTAACCTTAACATTGACGACAAAAATCCCCTCTTGAAGCTCCCAAAAAATCGCCCAAGCCATGAAGAAATGGGAGAAATGAACTCAATCCCACGATTTAAATCAACCTCACTTCTCCAGGTACTTCCGCTTCTGCGGAAAAATACCGCATCAGCGGTTCCGCTTTTGCGGACAATTTGCCGCTTCTGCGGCATCCCCTGGCCTAGCCCTTTTCCGCTTCTGCGACGTGCCAATTGCAGATGTGGTCCCGCTTCTGTGGACCTTTGACCGCATTTACGGTCCTCCCCAATATACTCCCAACCGCTTCTGCGATCATTTCTCTGCAGATGCGGTCCCGCTTCTGCGGAACCTTGACCGCATCTGCAGTCCTCAAGCCTTGGACCAAAAATCGCTTCGTCAACTCCCCTTCCGCTTCTGCGGTACCGCTTCTGTGGTCACTCCACCGCAGAAGCAAAAATACCAGCAACCAGATTCCTTCAGCTGTTCTTCAACTCAAATTTGATCCGTTAACCACCCGGAATCCACTTGAGGCACCCCGGGACCTCAACCAAACCTACCAACCAATCTCAAAACACGTTACGGACTTGCTCGAGGCCTCAAATCACATTAAACAACGCTAAAATCACGAATCCACCTCCAATCCAAGCTTTATGAACTTTAGAACTTCCAACTTCTACTTTCTATGCTTAAACCTATCAAATCACGTCCGATTGACCTCAAATTTTACACACAAATCGTGTTCGACATTACGGACCTACTCCAACTTTCAGAATTGGATTCCGACCCCGATATCAAAAAGTCCACTTTCGGTCAAACTTCTCAAAAAACTTCAAATTTCTATCTTTAGCCAAATGGCTTCAATATGACCTACGGGCCCCTGAATTCACTTCCGATCGGGCTCCCAACTCCAGAATCACCATACGGAGCTTCTTCGAGTCTTGGAATTCCAAACGGACATCGATAACACTGAAATGCACTTCAAACCAAACTTATGAAATTTTTTCCAAAATGCTAGCTTCCACAATAGGTGCCAAAAGGCTCCCGGGTTATCCAAAACTCAATCCGGGCATATGCCCAAGTCCGAAATCATCATACGAACCTGCTGTTGATACCCAATTTTTTCCCCATATATCTTTTATACTCAAAATACTTTCAAAATAGCATATGTATGCATATATGAGCATCCCAAAAAGATTTTGGCATTTTAAAAGGATTTTTAAACTAATTTATGGCCTATTTTTACACCATAAATCCCAATAATTATTCCCAAAACTTGCCATTTTGGAGAATAGTTTATTTTATTCTCACAGCTACATCAAAACATAAATTACATGATTTTTTTATAATTTTACAAGTCCATTTGGTATCTTAAAACTAAGTTGCATGAAATTGCAATTTTAGCCCACTTTCAGATTTAATAGAAACTTTAATTACAAAATCAATCCCAATATTTTTAATTTAATACTTACATATTATTTGCTAACTCATTGCTTTTAATTTTATTTTTAAACATCTTTTACTATTTTTATAAAATCAAAAGGGAAAAACTGGCTATTTCAATTATGGCCTCAATTACTTTCAATTATAGCCTATTTAGGCATCCCAATTCGAACCCCAATTTCAATCCCTTAATTGACGACCCAATTTTAATTTCAACCCGCCCTAAACCCGTTTGATCTAACCCGTCCGCTTCCCATTTTTAAATCCTGGCCGTTGATTGTTTTAATCAACGACCCTCGTTCCTTCTTTCCTTTTTAATTCCACCCATACCCCTAACCCAAATTCATTATTCATAAACAGCCGCCCCCAAATTCCCTCGTCTCTCAAACTCTCTCTAACACCACTCGAAACCCTAGCCGCCTACCGTCTTCTCCGACCAGATCCACCGGCATCCATGGCTTCCCAGGGCCATGGATGGCCTGTGCTCTCTTCCCTTCACTCCCAAACCATGATTATTCAAGGTTCTTCGAGGTTCGATCTTCAACAGCCTTGTTCAGGTCCTCCGCCGACCTGAGTTCCTTTGATTTCTCCGGCACCGTTCCTGCATGTTCGAGCCTTGGCAAGGCTTAGCCATGGCCCAGACCTGTTCAAAGACCAGATCTTTCCAGGACTCCTCGTTTCTAGGGTTTCTGAGAAACCCTAAATTGCGTGTTCGAGGTTCTTTCTTCCCTTGTTTTCTTAGATATGTAACTGATCTATGTTCTACTCGAGGTTCTGATATTTTTCCCCAATTTTCTTTCTTAAAAATTAGTCTGTCCAATTTTAGGGTTTTCAAATATCTTAAAAGCGTTTATTCTTCTTCTTCTTCTTCTTTTCTTTATGTGAATCTGTGTGTTCATGCCATGTCTTATGTATTTTCGTTTGTTCTTATGTTTCGCCGCTAATACGCATGTTTCTCTACCTTTGTTGTGTTACTGCTTCTACTGATTTTGTCTACGAGTATGCTTTACATGTTTATCTTGCATGTCCTTCTACTGTTTCTCCTACTGAGATTGTTTGCCTTCACTAGATTCGTTTGGGTTCTAAACGTGTTTCTTTTACTGTTTCCTAAATTCCATGACATCTCTCCTCTCTTCTGAACCTATTTGAGTTCTGAGCTTTCTCTTAAACGTTTTCTTTACAATTTTGGCACTCTATTGCTCCTAATTTGCTACGTGTGTTTGCGTGTTTCCTCAAGGAACTCTGAAAGAGTTCCCTAAGCTTATTGTAAAGGCTTGCCTTCTCTCTTATACATCCTACTCAGATTGAAACCCTAGTGTTTGGGTCTTTGCAAGTTTGATTCTAGGGTTCTGCTCTAAAAGACCCTGGGTTCTCGAACTCATGCAGAGTTTACAATCAATTTGGAATTTCCTATTTATAATTTAAAACCTCTTATGACCGTCTCTTTTGTTTGATACTAGCATGCTTATATACGAGGGTTTTTCTTCTGAATTGATTCTGTTAGCTTGTGATTGATTTCAATCTCCTTTTACTAAGTCTTGATTGATTTTTTTACTGATTTTTACAACTTAACCTCTTTCCCCTTTTTCCTGACTAAGTTCATTCAAAGACTTTTAAATTTCCGGCTATTTGATTACTGTATTTTCCTTATTCTCTCAAAACCGTATACTATAGGCTTCTTACCTTAAATAGACTATATGAAATTACCCCTATTATGCTACTCTGAAAAGGTTTTTATTATTTTCCTTTCCTTAATTACTCATTCCCGTTTGAAATCAAATCCCTTTGACTAAGGGAGTTCCTATTTGATTGACTGAAATTTTATTTCCTTGCCTTTTTGTTTACTCATTTTTGCACTATAAAAAGAGACAACCTTTTCAGTTCACACAGNTAAGTTCTGCCCTCCTTTGGTAAGCCATGCTTTGGGACCCTGGAGCTCCCTCTGAACTTGGATGCCTGAGGGCTGGCAATTCCATACTACACTATTCTGTTCTAATTGTCATCCAGAGTGTAAGCACTGCCTGGAGTCCTTGAGGCTCCTTGGAACTTTGAAACACTTTGGGTGAGAGAAGGCCTTAGAATCTGGAATCTGGATTTGGTGAAACATATGTCATTGGATATTAAGATTGAATTAGGATGCTCGGATCTAGCTGTAGGCTGTGATGTATTTTTAATCGTTTTCTTTCTTCTGGTTCTGTAATANCTGCTGTTCTAAAGCTTGCAACTGGTATGCCCTTCTAATTAAATAATACCCTCCAAACTATGTGTTTACTTCTCCTACTCTGTTATGCATTCTTCACTATGTGTTCATCCTAGTCTGTCATGCTCTCTTTCATCATGTTTCTGCATCTTTGGGTCTGTTTGTGCTTTCTTGCTTTCCTCATGTTTTCTGTAAATGCTTTCTTATGTGATTCCCTGTCCCTTTGACCCCCTTCTTATGTGTGAGTGCAATTCTGAGTCATGTTGGCATTCTATTATTGCCACTCATGACTTAGAATCAGGTTCTCTTGAACCTCTACTCAAATCAATTCCCATTCCCTTTACCCCTTATGTGCTGAGCCTTAACTCAGGACTGGTGGTGCCCTAATCACCATCCAGACCCAGGTTTGACTTCTAAAAGTCTGCTCTTTATTTGTTGGCCAAGTAGATGGTCAGGGGTGTGCCAGTCTCTGCCCGCGGCTGGGTATGACCACCCTCTGCAATGGCTCCCTAATCTTCCTCTCACTTTGCACTTATTCCTAGTTTTAAGTTCTGCCCCCCCCCCCCTTGGTAAGCCATGATTTGGGACCCTGGAGCTCCCTCTGAACTTGAATGCCTGAGGGCTGGCAATTCCACACTGCACTATTCTGTTCTAATTGTTATCCAGAGTGTAAGCACTGCCTGGAGTCCTTGAGGCTCCTTGGAACTTTGAAACACTTTGGGTGAGAGAAGGCCTTGGAAATCTGGAATCCGGATTTGGTGAAACATATGTCATTGGATATTAAGATTGAATTAGGATGCTCGGATCTAGCTGTAGGCTGTGATGTATTTTTAATCGTTTTCTTTCTTCTGGTTCTGTAATATTTTTGTATAAAAGAACTCGGGGGATATAGTAAAAAGGGTGTGGGAGGGGTTTACTTTTTGCATCAATAAAAGGGTAAATATCATGCCTATAGGTTTAATGTTGTAATTCAGTCACTTAGATACCATGCTTGTAGGTTTAATGTTGTAATTCAGTCACTTAGATACCATGCCTATAGGTTAATATTTTTAATACCTTAGATACCATGACTATAGTATTAATGTTTTTAATCAA
>MU700907.1:0-21814 GCA_026770625.1 Nicotiana glauca | reverse complement strand
GATATCATGCCTATAGGGGTTCGTCTCAAACTCGCTTGATTCAGTTTTAAGCAACAGCAACCTGTCAATTGGCCTTTAATGTAGCATTTTTTTAGTAAAACTCTTATAAACCTGTAATGCTTTTAAAATTCTATAAATCTGCAATGCTCTTAAACTTCTCAAACTTGCGTCTTTCTTCTGAAGCAATTCCTTTAGATCTTCTGCCTAAATTCTAATTATCTCTTGAATCTATCTTTCAAAACAGTCTTTTAACTCACTCTTTATTTTAAGGTATTTTCACTTTCAAAACTCCTCTTCACAAGTCTACTATATTTTCACTCAAACAAATATGCTGATTTCAAAGTCATTTCTGAACTTCTGCAACTTTCAACTTTCTGTTTTAACTCTTCTGCATTAGGCTCTTGTTTGAAATCAGTGTTTTCTGAATAACTTGTTTAAAATACTTCAATCTCTGACAATTGGATCCCAGTTGCCTAATGAAGACTTTTTATCTGATTCTATGTGTTAAACTAGTCCGTCAGCCGCTTAAGTTTTAATTTAAAGACCAAACCAGTATGTGAAAGGCATGCTAAACTATATGCTATATGAATTACGGGGTTTTATGTGAGCCTTGCATGTTCGTTTGTCAATCCCCTTACTTGCTATTTGTTTTGGTTATCGAAATTAGTATTTTGTCCTTTAAACCCCATATATGCTTTACCCCTTTTCTTCCCTTTTAGGATTAGAAGTCCTAATACCCCAGGACAGATAGGTTGGGACGGGTATTAGCATGCAATAAGTAAATGAGACTAATCGCGTTTAATACCTTAACGGGGTGGGAAGGGTAGAATATGGATATGATGACTGGTGCGCTAATATCTCGTGTGAGAATGATTGCTGGGTATTGCACCGATGTGATCCATATCATATTTAAACATAGGACCCCTTTTCTTTATTTATATGATATAATGTTTTCTTAAAAATTAATGTTTTCTTCAATTAATCTTTTTCTTTCCAAAACCACTTATGTCTTTTTTTTTCTCTCTTTTCTTTCAAAGCTTTCAACTTATTTGTATTCCCTATGTGCAAACATTGTTTGTTTACTTCTACTCTTCTTAAAGTCACAATTAAGCATGGTCGGAAATCACACTAGTGGATCTTGAGGGGTGCCTAACACCTTCCCCTCGAGATAATCTCAAGCCCTTACCCGAACTCTGGTTTTTCTTTCAAAAAATCTTCTTCTTTTTCTTTAAAGTGTCCTAATGCACTATAATCATTAGGTGGCGACTCTTCAAATTTCATAACGAGATTGCTCAAAAGGGAATGAGAGTTGTTTTGTCCATAATGTCGTAAACCCGATTTCGCCTTAGAAAAAGGGGGCGTCGACACCTGCTGGAACCTTCAGATCTTGATTCCGAGGTCGTTTACCCAAAATTCCAATCCTAGTTCATTCTTTCAATTTTAAGCTTCCGAAATAAGATTTATCTTCCCAAACCAACTCTGGACTTCTCGAAATTCGATTCCAACCACGCGTATAAGTCTTAATACTTGAAATGAAGCTGTTCATGGCCTCCGATTGCTAAACGAAGCGCTAGTACTCAAAACGACCGGTCAAGTAGTTACACCTCTAAAGTCTAAAGTCTAAACACGCTTTATAACTCTGAAATCCAAACTATGCAGCTGCTTTTGTTAGTATGATGTGACGATCCAGTGATTTGAATAATCTGAAGTTGTCACAAAATTCATGAACAATTATAGCCAAGAGCTCATGAGTAACACCACAAGTTTGCTCTGATGTAAGATCCTTGGAGAGAAAGGATTCCATATTAAGTACATTCTTGGATTCAGATCTAACTTCATTGAGAGGAATTACGTGAATACACACACAAAATTCAACCATCTTTCTAAAGTTTAACACCCATCATTTGGAACATAAATTGCAACTAATGACTAATATTTGAGTTTTTGAAATATTTCAAAAAGTAAGGTTGGCAATATTTTGAAAATTTTACTCTTTCTTGGGCAAAACAGATAAAAACAACCTTATCCAAAAAATTGAACACCATGTTTGCAAAGTTAGATTTTGCAAACTCAAAAACAAAAACCATCTAAGTAATTTACCTCAACTTGGTAGTGGAGGGATTGCACCTGGTTAATTATCTCACCAAGCATCAATAGTTTTTCCACACATCTATTTTAAAAACAATAAACTAACCATATCCGAATTTATAATATTTTTCTCTTAAAAATAATAAATTTCTTTATAAGCTCATAGCAATAACAGAAGATAGTATCTGTATCCCAAGACCTTGATGTAGCATTGCATCAAATTCTTCTTGCTTGTTCTACTAACAATAACTTTATTTCAGCTTTAGATAATGCTTTATTTGACCCTCCATTGTATCTATAATGACCCGACCGGTCATTTGCCTTTTTAGAACTCCGTTCCCCCAAATAAAACTCTTCATGATCGCTTTAATCAATTTACGACCTGCGGGGATGGTTGGTTCGGGATTTAGAAGAGTTTGGATTGAAACATACACATTTAACTCTTTAGGATTTTCTTAAAAGGCAAAGATTGACTTTGGTCAACATTTTGGGCAAATGGCCCAGATTCGTGTTTTGATGGTTCCGGAGGGTCCGCAGGAAAATATAGGACCTGGGCGTATGCCCGGAATCGAATTCCGAGGTCCCTAGCCCGAGTAATGAATTTTTATTAGAAATTATTAATCTAAAATATGAAGGATTTAAAGAAACTAACTAATGATTGATTTCATGGGTATCGGGCTCGTATGTTGGTTCCGAAACCCAGTACAAGTCCAAAATATCATTTAAGACCTACCCGTAAAATTTGGCGTCAATCCGAGTAGTTTAAGGGTGTTTTGGCTCGTTAGAGGAAAATTAGGAACTTGAAGTTCAAATGTTTGATTCAATTGGTTTTAGGGGGTGACTCTTAGATTTAGCATTATTTCGGACGTTCCGAAGGTTTGCGTAGGTCCGATTCATGATTTTAGACTTGCCGGAATGTTCGGGGGGGGGGGGAGCCTCAAGCGTCAATCAGACGAGGCTCGAGTGAAGTGGAAAATTTGAGAAGGGCTGAAGGTTGCTGCTTCTGTCATAACCGCATCTACGGTTCATGGACCGCTAATGCGGTCCTCTCATCACAAAAGCGGCCTAGGGTGGACCAGGCCAGGAACCACAGATACATCCTGGAGACCACAGATGCAGTCCCAGCTCTTTGGCCCATTTTTCGCAGATGCGGTCCCCTGACCGCAAATGCGGAAATCACTGGGCAATGAAGTTCATTTAATACAGGTTCTAAGTCATTGTTATCACATTTTCACTCCTTCAATGGGCGATTTGGGAGCTTTTGAGAGAAGGACTTCACTTAGCATCTTGAGGTAAGTGTGTGCTACCTATTTCTAGTTTAATATAATTGTCTTAGGTAGATTAAACACTAGTATTAAGGTGGAATCATGGGGTTAGAGCAAAAATCTAGGGTTTTAATAAAACTTAGATTTAACCACGAAATTTCTTATAAAATGAATTAGAAACCATAAATTATTGATCCTTAGGTTGTAGAGAACAACTTCCTTCGAAAAATCTCGGGATCCGGGCACGTGGGCGCGAGGTCGAAATTTAGAAAACTTGTGTTAATGGTTGCGAAATTGCTTAAATAGCTAGAATTCAATCTTGTGAGTCTATATCAACTAGTTCTTACTGAATTTAACTAGTTTGGGATTGTTTGGCTCCGAATTGAGGGCTTGGACTTGTTATTGGCATTCAGAAGTGCACTTTGGAGCGAGGTGAGTCTCCTTTCTAACCGTGTAAGAGGGAATTGTCCCCATAGGTATAATAATTGAGTAATCGCTAATAAATGCGGGGGCTACGTGCGCACTAGGTGACGAGAGTCCATGCGTAGCTACTATTTTGTTAATTGTCCGGGTAGTCTAGGACCCACATCATGCCATATTTGTGAATATCTCTATATGTTCTTGCTAATGTGATCACTTAAGATGTGCTAGAGACTTGAAAAGGAATAAAGGTGAACACGTATACTTGTTGAACCCTTGTATGAATTTATTTGAATATAAATGCACCTTTATGTGTATTCTTGATATTTCTTGATATTTTTGGATTAGGCCGATCGCCTTGGTATGAATAGATGCATCTATGGTTCGCGCCATTCGACCCTCTGGAAGTGCACTATTTATTTTCGGTTGGATTGAGCCGTCGACCTCGGCATAATGTGCGCATAATATCTATGTAAAATCTTGTACATGACTATTTTGCAAAGTATTTCGAAATGTAAATAACTAATTAAAATATTGTTAAGAACATGACTTTTACCTATTGCTATAAATTGTTCATTATTTGTGATTCTCATGCTTAGCATAGCACCTTATTATATAATTTGACCCTAGTAAGTATCAAGTCGACCTCTCGTCTCTATTTCTTCGAGATTAGACGGGATACTTACCGGGTACATATTGTTTATGTACTCATACTACATTTCTGTACTTAATTGTACAGGATCTGAGGCAGGTACATTTAGCTATAAGTCTGGTGCGCGCCCCTGATTCATAGACCGAGAATTCCACGGTGAGTTGCTCCCTTCCTATGCCGTTCAGTAGCTGGATGGAGTCTTTTCTTACTTTTGTTGTCTATTCTATCTCAGATAGTAGGATAGGGTTATTCTTTTGTACATTCTACTAGTTTCCTATTACTTGTGACACCAGGTCTTGGCACATACGTTAGTAGATATTATTTTTTTGGGGTTGTATAATCATTTTTAAACATTATTGATCGCTTCTGGTCTTAACTTTAATTTGAGAATCTGTTATACTTATTTTTGGGTAAAAGTAAAATGAGAACTTAATTATGTTTCTGTGTTGGCTGATGTGATAATGGTGTCGGGCGCCTTCATGACCTATTGTAAAAAATGAGTCGTGACAACATGGTATTACAGCACTAGGTTCACGTAGGTCTCACAAGTTATGGTCAAACCTAATAGAGTCTTGTAGATCGGTACAGAGACGTCTGTATTTATCTTCGAGAGGCTATAGGGTATTAGGAAAAAACTACTATATATTCATTTCATATCGTGCAGTGGTTGTTGTACTAAAATTTCCTCTTATATTCCCTCACATATGGTGAGGACACGCACGGCTGATGTTCCAAACCCGGGCAGAGCTGCTCACCCCGTTGAGAGAGGCCGAGGCAGAGGCCGGGGGAGGGCACCGGCCCATGGTAGGGGATGAGGGCGTCCCAGAGCTATTGCAGTAGCACCACCAGCAGATCCTGTGGGAGATCCTATTATCGAGGAGCAAGGCAAGGTGCCTGCAGCTGAGCCTACCCCGGCAGACTTTATGACAACACCGAGATTTCAAGAGGTCATGGGCCGTATGCTACGGTTCATGGATACTATGACTCAGACTGGTTTATTTCCAGCAGATCCAACTACCTTACAAGTGGGAGGGGGAGAACAGACCCTTACCGCTCAGGCTCCTGGTCATGCAGCTGCAGTGTATCAGACTCCGGGTACACTACACACAGATGGGGCCCAGGCAGTTACCGTAGTGGTATCCCAGCCCAGACCAGCTGCGGATGGTGACCCACAGAAGATATTGGACAGATGGACTAGACTTCACCCTCCGGTCTTCGGGGGTGAGCGTCATGAGGATGCTTAGGACTTCATAGACAGGTACAGAGACAGACTGCACAACATGAGGATATCGGAGTCGCATGGAGTTGACTTCACTACTTTTCAGCTTGAGGGTAGGGCCCGCAGCTGGTGGGAGTCCTATGTTTTTGGTAGGCCAGCAGGTTCTCCTCCCATCACTTAGAGTCAATTCGCATAGTCATTCTTGGATAAGTACATTCCACCTTCTGAGAGGGAGGAGCTACGATATCAGTTTAAGCATCTTGAGAAGGGTTAAATGTTTGTGACCGATTATGAGGCGAGGTTTTTTGATTTGTCTCGCCATGCACTCATGATACTTCCCACATATGCATAGAGAGTACGGAGGTTCGTTGCGGGGTTGCACCTTGGTATCCGATCCGGCATGGCCCGAGAGGTAGAGATGGGTACAGAGTATCAGCTGGTGGTTGAGATTGCTCGCAGGATTGAGGGATATCGCCATAGGGGTAGAGAGCAGATGTAGTAAGATAAGAGGGCTAGATTCTCCGGAGAGTTTAGAGTTGCCCCGGCTAGGGGTAGAGGTTAGTTTGGGAGGGGTCAACCCAGCAGGCCCGCATTTTCAACACCGCCACCTACTCAGGGTGCTCCAGCGCGCCCCTATTTTAGCGACATGCCGGAGAGTTCCTATCACCCGCCAACTATTCAGGGTTCCTCCAGTGGGTATCCAGGTCCCTAGGGTTCTTCTGACTTATATTTCAGTGCTATGTCGGAGAGTTCATATCGTCCACCGGCTATCCAGGCTTCTTCCAGTGGATCTACGAGCTGTCAGAGTCAGCCATCAAGGCAGCAGGTTACCACACTGCATAGTTGTTTTGAGTGTGGAGACCCTGGTCACATGAGGAGGTACTGCCCCAGGCTTTGGGGCAAGGCAGTACAGCAGGGCCATCAACCTACTATTCCAGCACCAGCTGCCTCGCCACCTAGAGGTGGAAGGTAGGCTGGTAGGGGCCGTCCTAGAGGTAGAGGTCAGGCAGGGAGAGGTCAGCCAGCTACTGCTCAGTCAGGCGGAGGCCAGCCAGCCGGCGCTCCAGCTAGATTCTACGCTCTTCCACCCAGGCCAGATGCATTGGCCTCAGATGCCATCATCATAGGTATTATTTTCATCTGCGGTAGAGATACTTCGGTATTATTTGATCCAGGGTCCACCTATTCCTATGTATCATCACTGTTTGCTTGATTCCTGGTTATTCCTCCTGCACCTTTGGGCACTCTTGTTCATGTGTCCACTTCTGTGGGCAATTTTGTGGTTGTAGACCGGGTTTACCGGTCTTGTATGGTTACATTTTGTAGTTTTGAGACTAGACCAGATCACTTATTGCTGGATATGATTGATTTTGAGGTCATCCCAGGCATAGATTGGTTATCTTCGTATCATGTCATCCTAGATTGCCATGCCAAGACTGTTTCACTAGTGATGCCAGGGTTACCGAGGTTGGAATGGAAGAGTTCCACATTTGATACCCCTAGTCGGGTTATTTCCTTCTTGAAGGCTCGGCATATGGTCGAGAAGGGGTGCTTGGCTTACCTAGCTTATGTTCGAGACACCACAGCAGAGTCTCCGATGATTGATTCAATCCCTGTAGTTCGAGAGTTCGCCGATGTGTTTCCTTCTGATCTTCCTGGCATGCCACCGGATCGTGATATTGATTTTTGTATCGATTTGGCTCCAGGCACCCAACCTATATCTATTCCGACGTACTGTATGGCTCCTAAGGAGTTGAAGGAGTTGAAGGAGTAGCTTGAGAAGTTGTTGGCAAAGGAGTTCGTTAGGCCCAGCGTATCACCTTAAGGTGCCCCAGTATTGTGTGAAGAAGAAGGATGGGACTATGTAGATGTGCATTGACTACTGTCAGTTCAACAAAGTCACCATCAAGAACAAGTATCTGTTGCCTCGTATCGATGATTTGTTCGATCAGTTGCAGGGTGCGAGGGTGTTCTCTAAGATAGACTTGAGGTCAGGGTACCATCAGCTGATGATTCAGGACTCGGATGTTTTGAAGACTGCATTCCAGACTAGATACAACCATTATGAGTTTTTGGTGATGTCCTTTAGCTTGACTAATGCCCCAGCAACATTTATGGATTTGATGAACATGGTATTCATGCCTTATATTGATTCCTTCATCATCGTCTTCATTGATGACATCTTGATATACTCACGTAGCCTGGGGGAGCACGAGCAGCATCTGAGAGTAATGCTTCAGACCTTGCGAGAGCAGAATCTATATGCTAAGTTCTCCAAGTGTGAGTTTTGGCTGGAGTCAGTGGCATTCTTGGGACATATTGTATCAGGAGAGGGTATTAAGGTGGATCCCAAGAAGATTGAGTCAGTTCAAAGTTGTCCATGCCCTACTTCGGTGATCGAGATCAGGAGTTTCTGGGGTTAGCAGGTTACTACAGACGATTCATGTAGCGCTGTTCATCTATTGCGTCACCTCTGACTAGATTGACCCATAAGGGTGCTCCTTTTCCATTGGTCCGATGATTGCGAGGCGAGCTTCCAGAAGCTCAAGATAGCCTTGACTACAACACCAGTTCTTGTATTGCCTTCTGGTTCAGGGATGTATACAGTGTATTGTGACGTTTCACGTATCGGCTTGGGTTGTGTATTGATGCAGGATGGGCAAGTTATTGCATATGCCTCCCATCAGCTGAAGATTCATGAGAAAAATTATCATGTGCACGATCTGGAGTTGGCGGCAATTATTCATGCTCTTAATATGTGGAGGCACTACCTGTATGGGGCGTCATGCGAGGTTTATACTGATCATCGTAGCCTGCAACATCTGTTCAAGCAGAGGGATCTTAATTTGAGGCAGCGCAGATGGCTTGAGTTACTGAAGGATTATGACTTCACCATTCTTTATCATCCGGGCAAGGCGAATGTGGTCGTGGATGCCTTAAGCAGGAAGGCAGAGAGTATGGGTAGCTTGGCATTCATTCCAGCAGAGGAGAGGCCACTAGCTTAGGACATTCAGACCTTGGCTAACAAACTAGTGAGGTTAGACATTTCGGAGCCCAGCGGGTTCTTGCATGTATGGTTGCTCAGTAATCATTACTGGGAGAGATAAAGGCCCGGCAGTTCGACGATCCACATTTGGCGGTTCTTAGAGAGACGGTGCTTCAGGGAGGTGCCAGAAAGGTTTCTATTGGCAAGGATGGTGTTTTGCGACTCCAGGGTCATCACGTGTTCCTAATGTTGATGGTCTGAGAGAGAAGATTCTAGAGAAGGCTCACAGTTTGCGGTATTCCATTCATCTGGGTGCTACAAAGATGTATCGTGACTTGAGGCAGCATTATTGGTGGTGGGGGATGAATAAAGACATAGTAGAGTATGTGGCTAAGTGTTTGAATTGCCAGTAGGTCAAGAATAAACACCAGAGGTCAGGTGGCCTACTTCAGCGGATGCCTATATCGGACTGCAAGTGGGAGCATATCACCATGGACTTAGTAGTTGGGTTGCCGCGGACTTTGCGGAAGTTCGATTCAGTATGGATCATTGTTGATAGGTTGACCAAGCCGGCTCACTTCATTCCAGTGGCGATTACTTATACAGCGGAGAGGTATGCTCAGATTTACATTCGGGAAATAGTTCGGTTGCACGGTGTGCCTGTTTCCATCATATAAGATAGAGGCCCTCGGTTCACTTCCCATTTCTGGAGAGCTGTTCAGAGTGAGTTGGGGACCCGTGTAGAGCTTAGCACAGCATCCCATCCTCAGACCGATGGGCAGTCAGATCGGACAGTTCAGATTTTAGAGGATATGCTTAGAGCATGTGTGATTGACTTTGGCGGGCAGTAGGATCAGTTCTTGCCCTTGGCGGAGTTTGCATACAACAACAACTATCAGTCCAGCATAGAGATGGCTCCATATGATGCTTTATATGGTCGTCCTTTCCATTCTCCTATCGAGTGGTTTAAGCCTAGTGAGGCTAAGCTATATGGTACAGATTTGGTACAGGATGTCTTGGATAAGGTAAGGTTGATTCAGGAGAGGCTTTACACAGCTCAGTCCAGACAGAAGAGTTACGCGGATCAGAAGGCACGTGATGTATCGTTCATGGTTGGCGAGAAGGTTCTCTTGAAAGTCTCACCAATGAAGGGTATTATGAGGTTCGCGAAGAAGGACAAGTTGAGCCTAATGTTTATTAGCCCCTTTGAGGTATTGAGACGAGTTGGGGAGGTTGCCTATGAGCTTACTTTACCCCCCAGCTTATCGGGAGTTCATCCGATTTTTTATATATCGATGCTTCAGAAGTATCATCCCGACATATCCCATGTGTTAGACTTCAGTACTATTCAGCTGAATGAGAGTTTGGGTTATGAGGAGGAGTCAGTTGCTATCATTGATAGACAGGATCGCAAGTTGAGGTCCAAGAGGATTTCTATGGTGAGGCTCCAGTGGAGGGGCCAACCAGTCGAGGAGGTAACCTGGGAGTCTGATGAGGACATGCAGAGCAGATACCCTCATCTATTCAGCACTTCAGGTACCTTTCTATGTCCGCTCGAGGACGAACGTTTGTTTAAGAGGTGGAGGATGTAACGAACCGACCAGTCGTTTGCCTTTTTAGAACCCCGTTCCCCCAAATAAAATTCTCCGTGCTCGCTTTAACCAATTTACGACTTTCGGGGATGGTTGGTTCGGGATTTAGAAGAGTTTAGATTGAACCATACACATTTAACTCTTTATAATTTTCTTAAAAGGCTAATTTTGACTTTGGTCAATATTTTGGGCAAACGGGGCCAGATTCGTCTTTTGACGGTTCCGGAGGGTCCGCGAGAAAATATGGGACCTGAGCATATACCCGGAATCAAATTTCGAGGTCCCTAGCCCGAGTAATGATTTTTTATTAGAAATTGTTAATCTAAAATATTAAGGATTTAAAGAAACTAACTAATGATTGATTTCATGGGTACAAGTCTGAAATATCATTTAAAACCTTTCCTAAAATTTGGCGTCAATCCGAGTAGTTTAACGGCGTTTTGACCCGTTGGAGGAAAATTAAGAATTTAAAGTTCAAATGTTTGATTCAATTGGTTTTAGGGGGTGATTCTTAGATTTAGCATTGTTTTGGGTGTTCCGAAGGTTCAGTAAGTCCATTTCGTGATTTCAGACTTGCCGATATGTTCGGGCAGGGCCAGGGAGCCCCGAGCGTCAATCGGACAAGGCTCGAGTGAAGTGGAAAATTTGAGAAGGGCTAAAGGTTGTTGCTTCTATCATAACCACATCTGTGATTATTGGACCGCAGGTGCGAGACCGCAGATACGGTCCTCTCATCGCAGAAGCGGCTCAGGGTGGGCCAGGCCAGGAACCGCAGATGCGGTCCCAGCTCTTTGGCACATTTTTCGCATATGCAGGCCTTTCCCCACAGATGCGGCCCCCTGACCACAGATGCGAAAATCGCTGGGTAGTGAGGTTCATTTAATACAGGTTCTAAGTCATTTTTATCACATTTTCACTCCTCCATTGGGTGATTTGGGAGCTTTTGAGAGAAGGACTTCACTTAGCATCTTGAGGTAAGTGTGTGCTACCTATTTCTAGTTTAATATCATTGTCATAGGTACATTAAACACTAGTATTAAGGTGGAATCATGGGGTTAGAGCAAAAATATATGGTTTTAATAAAACTTAGATACTTAGATTAACCACAAAATTCGTTATGAAATGAATTAGAAACCATATATTATTGATCCTTAGGTTGTACAGAACAACTTTCTTCGAAAAATCTCGGGATCCGGGCATGTGAGCCCGGGGTCAGAATTTAGGAAACTTGTGTTAATGGTTGGGAAATTTCTTAAATAGCTAGAATTCGATCTTGTGGGTCTATATTAACTAGTTCTTACTTCATTTAACTAGTTTGGGACTATTCGGCTCCGAATTGAGGGCTTGGACTTGTTCTTGGCATTTAGAAGTGACTTTAGAGCGAGGTGAGTCTCCTTTCTGAACGTGTAAGAGAGAATTGTTCCCATATGTATAATAATTGAGTAATCGCTACTAAATGCGGGGGCTACGTGTGCATTAAGTGACGAGAGTCCGTGCGTAGCTACTATTTTGTTAATTGTCTGGGTAGTCTAGGAACGATATCATGTCATATTTGTGAATATCTCTATATGTTCTTGCTAATGTGATCACTTAAGATGTGCTAGAGACTTGGAAAGGAATAAAGGTGAACACGTATACTTGTTGAACCCTTGTATGAATTTATTAGAATATAAATGCACCTTTATGTGTGTTCTTGATATTTCTTGATATTTGTGGATCGGGCCGATCACCTCGGTGTGAATAGATGCATCTATGGTTTGCGCCATTCGATCCTCTAGCAGTGCACAATTTATTTTCTGTTGGATCAGGCCGTCGACCTCAGCATAATGTACGCATGATATCTATGTGAAATCTTGTACATGACTGTTTTGCAAATTATTTCGAAATGTAAATAACTAATTGAAATATTGTTAAGAACATGACTTTTACCTCTTGCTATAAATTGTTCATTATTTGTGATTCTCATGCTTAGCATAGCACCTTATTATATAATTTGACCCTAGTAAGTATCAAGTCGACCTCTCCTCTCTACTTCTTCGAGACTAGACATGATACTTACTGGGTACATATTGTTTATGTACTCATACTACATTTACGTACTTAATTGTACAGGATCTGAGGCAAGTACATTTAGCTATCAGTCTGGTGCGCGTCCCTGATTCATAGACTGAGACTTCCACGGTGAGTTGTTCCCTTCCTATGCCGTTCAGCAGCCGGATGGAGTCTTTTCTTACTTTTTCTATCCATTCTATCTCAAACAGTAGGATAGGATTATTCCTTTGTACATTCTACTAGTTGCTTATAACTTTTGACACCAGGTCTTGGCACACACGTTAGTAGACATTAGTTTTGTGGGGTTGTATAATCATTTTGATACATTATTGATCATTTTTGGTCTTAACTTTAATTTGAGAGTCTGTTATACTTATTTTTGGGTAAAAGTAAAATGATAACTTAATTATATTTCCGCGTTGGCTGGTGTGACAATGGTGTCTCGCGCCTTCATGACCTATTGTGAAAAATGGGTCGTGAGTTGTGACAGTATCCCAAGAACTGAGTAGGCAAACATGTAAAATTATTTAAAAAGTAAAACAGGTATAAACTGCATTCTCCAATACACTATGAGAACATATTTTAGAAGTTATTGAACTAAGCTTATTCTACTAACAATAACTTTATTTTGGCTTTAGATAACTGTCACGTCCTTAGTGGTTAACTAGGTACACGTGCGACACTTGACAACTCGCTCATGATCTTGCAAAACTTGCTCACGTTCTTGCTATGCCAAGTCAGCCTCACTACACTCAAGATCGCTAAGAGAATGGTAGAAAGAACACAAGAGAATTATTAAGAGAAGCTTTGTATTGGAGAGAACTTGATTGTTTTGCTTGGTTAATTACAAATGAATGGCCCCCTATTTATACTAATCACCTAGGGGCTAGTGTGTAAATAATAATTGTTCCACAAGTCCTTAATATTTACAAGTAAGTCCCTTCTCTAGAATTTTCTACAAGCCTAGAAGATTCCAAGGACTTTCCTAGCAAATCCATAAGGATCTAGGGTCTTCCTAAGTAAATATCCATATTTCTCTAGAATCTTCTCACAAATGCTAGCCTTCCTCTTATATAAGCTTCCACACGACATTAATATATGCCAAATGGTGCTTATGTGGCATGATGATATGGGGGGTCATCACACTCTCCCCCACCTAATATTGCAACGACCGCGGTGCAATGCTGCTGCATAAACTCTCGGATCTTATCTTTGAATTGCCACAAGTCTTCATATCATTCCCATGTGGCCCATTCCAGTGATTTCCCTTTCCAATGGATGAGGAACATAGCGGTGGCTTTTTGCCCTTGTTTTCGCCTGGCCTGGTAATCCATAATAGCCTCAATCTCCCGATCATGCGAGGCGGTGATAGTCATTGGCGCTCGACTTGATTGGCCCTTACTCGGATCATCCTTATCTTCATGATATGGCTTAAGCATGCTAGCATGGAAGACAGGGTAGATCTTAAGATACGATGGCCTGTCAAGCTTGTATGAGATCTTGCCTACCTTGGAGGCGATCTTAAATGGCCCCTCATACTTGCGAATCAAATTCTGATGCATGCCCCGTAGTTCCTTGAACTGTCTTAGGTTAAACCTCACCATGACCATGTCCCCAACTCTATAATCTGTGGGATGCCGTTTACGGTCCGCAAACTTCTTCATCTTCTTAGCTGCCTTGTCCAAGTAGGGCTTAGCAGTGTAAAGCTTCTCCTCCCATCCTTTGACCATATGATAAGCCCCCAAACTCTTTCCCTCGAGCGCAACTGGTAACGAATGTGGAGTTTGTGGTTGTTGGCCTGTGGATAGCTCAAATGGTGTCCGCCCCGTGGACTCACTCCGCTGCAAGTTATAAGAGAATTAGATGATGTCTAGGAGCTTGCCCAATCTTTCTTATGCACGCTTACATAATGCCTCAAGTAGAATTCTAGTAAGGCATTAACTCATTCTGTTTGTTCATCCGTATGTGGGTGGAAACTAGTAGAAAAGTGCAACTTCGTGCCAAGTATGTCGAACAACTCTCTCCAAAAGTTTCCAGTAAAGTGGGGGTTTCGATCACTGATTATATGCATTGGTAAGCCCCAATACTTCACCACATTCTTAAAGAATAGCTTGGTGGCTTCCTTGGCAGTGCAACCTGGTGAGGCGGGCATGAAGGTGGCATATTTGGAAAATCTATCCACGACCACCATAATAGTACCATAACCGTCGGACTTTGGTAGGAAAGTGATAAACTCCATAGTCACGCTCTCCCATGGACGGTCTACAATTGGTAGTGGCTCCAAAAGTCCTCGGGGCTGTTGTTGCTCAACCTTGTCCTGCTGACATACGAGACAAGTCAGCACATAACATTCTATATCATCTCGCATGTGTGGCCAATAGTAGACTAACTCAACTAAGGCCCTGGTGCGACGTTGGCTTGGATGACCAGCCCATATTGTATCATGACTCTACCTTATGATCCGCCATCTGATGTCTCCAAACTTTGGCACGTAGACCCGTCGACCCGTGGTAAGAAATAAGCCGTATTCTACCCAAAAATATCTTGTCTTTCCCTGTTTGGCTAACTCGATAAGTTGTTTGGATGCCGGATCATGTTGCATGCCTTCTTTTATAGCCTCACAAATGTCCCAAGTTGCTGAAGTGATGGCAGCAAGCTCAGCTTTCCGGCTCAAGGCATCAACTACAACATTACCTTTTCCCGGCTTGTACTCTAGCACATAATCAAACTCTGCCAAGAAGTCTTGCCACCTAGCCTATTTTGGTGTGAGCTTCTTCTGCGTCAGAAAGTAGCTAGTAGCAACATTGTGGGTCTTGACCACGAACCTCGACCCGAGCAGATAATGTCGCCATGTACGAAGGCAATGCATAATGGCAGTCATTTCCTTCTCTTGCACAGTGTAACGCCGCTCTGTCTCATTTACCTTGCGGCTCTCAAACGCTATGGGATGCTTATCCTGCATCAGGACATCCCCAATGGCAAAGTCTGAGGCATCCGTGTACACCTCAAATGTCTTGGCAAAGTCGGGTAATGTCAAGACCGGCTCCTCTATTACAATTGCCTTAAGGTGTTCAAACGCCTTTTGACAATGCCCTGTCCAGAACCATTTTGTTCTTCTTCAGCAGCTCAGTCAATGGTGCAGCCTTTGCTGAATAGCCACTGATGAATCGGCGATAGTAGTTAACAAGCCCAAGGAAGGATCTCAACTCTGTTACCTTTGTAGGTGTTTCCCACTCCAGGATAGCACGTACCTTAGCCTCGTACATGCGTAGCTCGCCATTGCTAATGACATGGCCCAAGAAGTGCACCTTTGATTGTGCAAACTCGCACTTCTCCCTCTTGATGTATAGCTCGTTCTCCCGCAAGACTTGGAAAACTTTCCTTAAGTGCTCCACGTGTTCCTCCAAGGTGTTGCTGTAGATGACTATGTTATCTAGGTAGACTACCACGAACTGATCAAGGTAGGGATGAAAAATCTTGTTCATATGGGTACAAAATGTGTCCAGTGCATTGGTTAAGCCGAAGGGCATCACCAACCACTCAAAGGCTCCATATCTCGTCACGTATGTTGTCTTTGGCTCATCCCCTTCAACAATGCGAACCTGGTAGTAGCCCTTTCGAAGATCCACCTTGGTAAAGTACTTAGCTTGCCCAAGCCTATCGAACAAGTCACCGATGAGCGGGATCGGGTACTTATTCTTCATTGTAAACTTATTAAGTGCTCGGTAGTCTATGCACAAGCGCATCGATCCATCCTTCTTCTTCTAGAACAATATTGGCGCGCCGAAAGGTGACTTTGATGGGCGAATGTGACTAGCATCCAGCAACTCTTTCAACTGTTTCTTGAGCTCCTCTAGCTCGGGCGGTGCCATATAATATGGGGAAAATGCATGTGGCTTAGCCTTGGCTCCAACTCAATTTTGTGATCCATCTCTCGCCTAGGCGGCAAGTGCTTAGGAAACTCCTCAGGCATGACATCTTTGTTTTCCTCAAGCAACTTCTCTATGCAAGGCGAAAATGTCTCTTGAAAACTCTTGTCTTCCTCGAGACTTGCAATGGTTACCACAAATGTTGGCTCCGCCTTCTTGATCCTCTTAACAACCTTCATAGCTGAGATTTGTGCTTGGATATGTTCGTGTGGCATAGTCATTGTAGGTACCATGCAAGCTCCTTCTCGCTCCATAACCAAGAGATGTTGCAGGTAGGGGTCAATCAAAATATGACAATGTCTAAAGAACCCTTCCTCCAGTATGATGTCAAAGATATCCATAGCAGTTACGGTAAAGTTTGTCATACCTTTCCAAGCTCCTAATTTGACACCTACTCCATTAGCTACCCCACGAGCATGTTTTACCTCGGCATTCATGATCTTGATGAAAGAGATGGTTGGAGCAAGCTTCAATTCTAGTCTCTTTGCGGTAACCTCAGTCACAAAATTATGAGTTGCTCCACTATCTACTATTGCACGAGCGGGCTTGTTGTTGATGGTGAGACATGCGTACTGATTGCCACTCTCGGTAGGTTGGATAGCTTGCTTTGTGACAGCACCACATAATTCGATCATACCCAACTGTGTAGTTCCCAAACTCTCTCCTTGCGGCTGCTCCTTTCGTTAATGGACTATGGCGCTGAGGCTCTTTAGGTCGGGACAATTCCTGAAGCCGTGCGGCCCTCCGTATATGTAGCATCCCTTCTTCTTGGCTCGTGCCTTCTTCTTGGTGTAGCCCTGACGACTGCTCGACTTTTCAGAATCTTGAGTCTTGGAGTATTGTTGATGTATCTCCTTGCCTTTGCCACGGTCTCCCCCACCTTTGACATTTTTAACATTTGACTCTTTTCCACTGCCTTTGTCGTGCTTGTCATGCTTGAAATCCATCAATGATTCGGCCTCCACTATGGCTTTGTCTATATCAGTGACTTGTCAGCGTTGCAACTCCTATTTTGCCCAATTTTGCAACCCGCCCATGAAATGGAACAACAAGTCATCATGGGTCAGGTTGGGGATTTGAAGAATAAGGGTAGTGAACTCCTAGACATAGTTACGTATGCTCCCTGTTTGCTTCAATTCCCTAAGCTTGTGCCTTGCCTCGTACAAGACATTGTTTGGAAAGAATTGTCGCTTGAACTCGGCTTTGAACTGATCCCATGTGCTACTAGTACATAGACTTTTATCCACGTCGGCCATCTTCCTTCTCCACCAAACATTGGCAGTCTCTAAGAGGTACAATACCGCAGTGTTGATCTTGGCCTCGTCGTACCTCACTTTGTCGTGCCTGAAGTAGTTCTCCAAGTGCCAAAGGAAGTTTTCCACTTCTTGTGCATCACGAACACCTTTGAACACCGAGGGTTTGGGAGCCTCGATCTTGGCCTCTCTCGTCACCACAACATTGTTGGCTGCCTCGGTCACGCCAGCATTGACATGCTCCTCGAGTGAATCTATCTTTACCTTCATAGCATCAATAGTAATCAAAGCCTCCATGAGTCTGCACTCTAAGGCAGTGATGGTTTGACTTAGTTCCATCTCGGTCTGTGTACGTCTCTCCAATTCATTTCGGATACTCTCAATCTCTTCAAGGGTGTGCCCCTCAAGAATGCTAAGGGTGACTTCCACCTTCCCCAAGCGTTGGCCAAAGATCTCCACGGCGTCCATCCCCGCGTTCATCTTCATCACCCACTCTTTACCGAGTGAGATGTCCTCGGGCAGGACCTCCACTTCATCCTCGCTCGCCTCAGTGGCAGGTGGTTCTAGGGATGTAAGCGCTTCGTTTGACACAACCCCGGGTAGCACCTCCTGTCTCTTGTTGGTGGCATTCCTCTTTTTTCCACGACTGCTCTTGCCAGCAACATCCTGGATGATATTGGCTTGGGTGTTGTAGCATCAATTTCTCCGTCGTTCATCATTCCCTTAGTTGAAACCTTCACTCTGATACCACTGTCACACCTCCTTTTTCACTACACCCAGAGAGGGTGTAATAAAATGGAGTTTTTTCAATTAAAGGACAATCGAAACGGGATTCATTTATTAAGAGATTCAGAGTCGCCACTTGGGAGATTTATGGTGTCCCAAGTCACCGGTTTAAATCCCAAATCGAGGAAAAGAATGACTCTATTTAACAGTCCGCGAATCAGAAATCCGAGTAAGGAATTCTGTTAACCCGGGAGAAGGTGTTAGGCATTCCCGGGTTCCATGGTTCTAGCACGGTCACTCAACTGTCATATTCGGCTTAAACTATCTAATTTTTTAAACAATTATAAACCTATATACAAATTTTAACCATTAACCGCTTTTATTCATTTTAATTAAAGAAGATTGCAACGTTATAAAAACACGGCTCGAACTACGTTGCAGAAATGCACCCGTGGCTTTTGGAATATTTTAATATCATTGAGATTTTGATTTGGGTCACGTAAATGTGCACTCGAGTTTAGTAAAGTAATATTATTAATCACGCGCCTAAAGCGACTACGCGTTTTGTTAACTTTGCGGGAGGCCATGGAAGTTCACTAGATAGCACGCACCGAGCTCTAAATATTTTTGTAGAAATGATTAATAAGGGCCACACAATTTGTTATTTTTGTTTGGCGTAGCGCACCTCAAACCAATTTTAAAAGGGAAATTCAAACTATGCCTTAGAGGGACATAAATTATTCAATTGGTTACTATGGCACACCTCCGATCCATTCTAATTAAGATGCTTCTAAGCTAATCAGCGAGGCTTGATCGTTAAGTATTATCTAATCCTGGCCTGCCTCAATTTATCAAAAGACCTATTCGAAAGACTAGAAACTCGCTATTTGCTTAACTAAACTCGAACCAATTAATTAAAGAACGACTAATAAAAGGGCTCTTTTTAATTCACGCAAGTCTTGGCCCTTTTCTAGATCTGGGCCCAATGAAATAAGTTCAAGGGCCTCGAACGAGCCATAATAGAAGAATAGCACGATAACACAAAGCCCAATTAATTGGGAGTGTAAATCCAGTTCTTGAATGTCCATTTCTTTTCCCAGATTTCAGAATTCCTTAACAAGGGAACACAGATAAACAAGTCGATTACACACTGAAAACGCATATTGATTTATTCACATTTAATTTCGAACTATTGTCTAGTTATGCAAAATAAGCACTAACTTCCACTTGATTAAATCAAGGTCGAATTCTTATAAGCAATAAAAGGGATTTCATGGAGCAACGTGATAAGCAAACGGAATATTTGATTTCAGATTCATGGCAAAACAGATATACATATGCGTGGGTCAATTAAGCTATCTAATACTGTAATTCTCACAAGTATGCATTCAACACATGAAATTCACAGTTATAGGTAGCATTCGAATTCAGCAGGCCAAAGAGGAATCCATAACTATAACGGAACTAACCTTAACAAGATAGAACCAAATGCAAATGGAATAAAGCAAATACAGCTTGGATCTAACACTATTGATGCCATCTAACAGCCATATCAAGAGGGAAATTACTACATGACTAACATGATCAAATTAACTACAACCTACTTTGGCAACTACAAGGATTCAAACTTCAAAACTATAGAGTAAAACAAAAACATCCACAGAACAAATGAAATCCACAAATAGCAATACATTCATTTCTCCTCAAATCATTGCTTCAAATTATATGCTCAAGTGAACTCCGTAAGAGCTGGAACATACCTGGAAGAATAGGGGAATACAGAAAAAGGTGAGAGACAATGGATTCAGCAAAACAGTATACAACAGTCAACAGCAATTCCACAGCCTAGGGATCAGTGGGAAAAGCCCGGTTTCAAGCAATTTGGACCAACACAATGTTAAATCAAATCCAATACTGAAAATTCAACCTACTAGGACCAAAAACTTGAATATCCCACAAATTCAACTCATTTTCTTCTCCTTATGAGTGTATATCAGAAGGTATCAGTGTATATCTCACTTAATGCCCTCCAACTTCTATTCTTAATGCTCTCTCTCAAAATATGTCTCTGTGTATATCTATCCTTTTTTTTTCTCAGTATTTTCAGTATGTTAAGCTCTCTCTCAGTCTATTCTTAGCTTTTTAGAATCTTTCTTTCTCTCCTTTCAGTGTTCAAAGACTGATCCCCAAACTCAAACCCCTTTCCAACCCTTAAGAACACTTAACCAATTAATAAAATAAATCTCCGATCACTCTCTAATTTTCCCACTTCTAAAGACACTAAAATAAAGTGTCAGTTTTCACTATTGATCCCCTTTCCCATTATTTTAATCCATTGGTATGGGTAGCCTATATTTTAATTCGGGCGTGCCCTGACAACCAGTGTCGGCATAACACTTATTTCCAATTCTCAAATTAACCCTAAAAACCTTATTAACATTATGAAAGTTCCAAGTTTTCACAAATCAAAACTATTCAAACCCCTACCCAAACAAAATCATTACAGTCCGCCTAATAGTTCTTAAAACTAATATCGAAACAAATTCATTTTTTTAAAACGAACTGGCACGAATTAGTTTGAGGACTACTATTATGTGAGTCTAAGTTATTGGTCAAACCAAACAAAATCAATAAACAAGTCTATAAATTCGAAGAACTAACAAGAAAAATCATAAAACAAACTAATCAAACAAACAAAAAACAAAAATAAAAAGAAAGGAGTAGAAGAAGAACAGAATGAAAAAAAAACAAAAAGTGGAGCAGAATACCTAATGAATACCTTGGACTGTGAAGAAACGTGACTTGAAGCTTCAAACCTTCGGATTTCCGGTCAAATCTGATATTAATCGTATGTTATCATAGAGAACAAACGAGTAACATCACATTCGACCGAAATCAACCGCAAAAATTTGATTTTGGATTTTTGGGGTTTCAGGGTTGGACCTTTAATCTAATATTAGAGGGGTTCCAGGATGATTCGAAGGATAAGGGTTAGGGATTCATGGTGAGGGAGGTTGGGTGGACATTTAATGTTGATTTGGGGCTGAGAAGAGGTGGCGCCGCCACCGGAGAAGAGGGTGAAAGGTGACGGCTACTAGGCTTCTGAGGTTTTGATATATTATTCGAGAAGATCGAGCAACCTTTGAGGGAAATGGATTGGGGATTTGAAACGGGGAGGTCGAGGGGGGGCTATGGTGAAAAGATGGGGTTGTTTGGGCCACCGGAACCGTCGTGAGGCGATTTTGGGTGGGCAGAAGGCGGTGGGGCGAGGCGGCGAGAGACAAGGTTATCTCTGAGTTGTTAGAGATGAGAGCCAGGTGGGGGTTCTGAGGGGGGCTGGGGTGTGTAAAATTCTTATATATGGACCGGGGGATTGAGTCCAGACCGTTGGATCAACTAGGATCAACGGCCTGGATTAATGACTTAATGGGAACGACACCGTTTAATTATCTTCGAGACCGGATCGGTCTCTGGTGTAAACGGGTCGGGGTCGGTTTAGGTCATGGGTAAGGCTTTTCACCGTTGGATGTAAGGGCATGGACGGTTGAGATCTGCTGATCTCAAAACGACGTTGTTTGGGGGTGAGGACAAAGCCGGACCGGGTATGGGGCTAGGTTTGGGCTGGTTTGGGG
>MU700906.1:47862-59961 GCA_026770625.1 Nicotiana glauca | reverse complement strand
ATTTCACAAAGGATCATATACATTGAATGAACTTCATGCCATTAGGGATCATAAATGTACCTGGAGATTGAATCATAACAAAAGGAGCATAAGTCAACAACAATGAAGGAATTTGCAGTGTTAGCAACAAGAAATCAACAACAACCCAGCAATAATCAGCGGAATAGACCCAAAATTGACTCGAAACAAGTCAAACTCAGCTTGAAATTACACAGGAAGCTCCGGCAACTTTCAACAATCAAAATTGAAGCTAAACGATGTAAACTAACCACTACAACTTGAAATTAACCTAAGTATTTCAATAGGACAATATTTTTGGAGTTTTACTATTTTTTTTGTTTTTTTTTGGAAACTTTAGATCTAAAATGAAAGTTTTTGTTTCTAAAACTCAGATTTGAACTTCTTCTAATTTTTGAGATTCAAATTTGAAATTTAGCTCTTAAGAAGAAGGTTTTGAGAGGGAATTATAAGTTGGAAGGACTTTTGAATTTTCAGAGATTCTAAAACTTGTTAAACAAGGTAGGTTGATGCCTTTTAATAGGCAAAATTAGGGTGCAAATTTCAGATTTTCAAATTTCCTTTTAATCCCTATTTATTTTCAACTTTGGCCCTTTAGCTTTTAACTTGTTATTCAAGTAATGCCTTGAACTTCCTGAAATGTATACTTAAGTCCTATTTTGGAATGTCCTAGAAGGTTCTATCATGTTTCTATTCCCTTTAAATCCCTAAACTAACCTTGCCTGATTTCTAAAATTACCAATTCTAATAAACCTACCCTTTTCCCATGCCCAAACTACCCCTGAAACCCCCTGAAATTACCAACTAACCAAACCCACCCCTTTAACCAAGGTTAGCTAATCCTGCAAGTACTAAGAACTAATCAACTAACTCTAAGCAACTGAACTAATTGAAATGACTGCAGCAAACTAACTGAAACTGTTATCCTAAACTAAAACTTAAACCAGAACACAATCGTACTTAACAAAATTAATCAGAATCATGAAATTCCACACGGTCTAAACAGATAGCAAAATACAAAGTTAACAGTGACACATTACCAGTAGAAACAAATGACAATTCAACACCTAAAACAAATAAACGAAACAGGTGAACATCTAACAAGCTAAACGGGACTAAGGGAAGCAAATTAAATGGAACCAGAAAAGGATTCGAAATCAACTGGTTTAAACTTAATACGAAGTGAGATAAAAAAACAATCAAGAGAGCTTACCAATCGATTTCGACCCTGAAAACTTGAAGGCTGATTTTGAGCCTCGGAATAATGCAATCATTTGTTCTTGTCAAAGAATAAACGAAAGCGTTATTTAATGACTCAAATCCAACACCAGACCCAGGATATTGGCCACAATCGAGCAGACTTGAAACCCCAAAATTCTGCCTTTCTACGATTGAGATTTGAATCATTCTGTGGATGTTTGAGGGAAACCAGTAAGGGATTCTAGTAGAGGAGAAACAAAAGAGCACGGGTGTGTTTTTGAGGTCATTTGGTGGCGCCACCGCCACTGGAGAACTTATGGCGGCGCTAGGGTTTGTCATTTTTGGGACGTTTGAGTAAGATTTGGAGGAAGTCAGTGGTGGATATGGAAAGAAGGAGGAGTGAAGGGTATGTGGTGTGATTTTTGGGGCATTTGGATGAACTTGTGTTTTTGACCGGAATTTTGATTGAAGATTCGAAGAGATTGGTTGAGGTTTGAGGAAAACTAAGGCCAGATATGGGGATAAGGGGCGGAGGTGCACCTGTGGTGTAATTTTGGGGTCCATCGGAGCATCGCCGCCGGCGAAGGCGATTTCCGGCCGGCAGCGGATGGCGGAGGAACGACGGAGACGGTGGAGCAAAAAAGGGTACGAGGAAAAAATGTTTTGTCTAGGGTTTTCTGAGAATTTTCAGACACTTTTATTAAATGGCCTTGAATAAACAGGGACCGTTGGATTGGAGTGATTGATGACTGAGATCAAACGACGTCATAACGAAGTCGTTTTGTATATAGGGGGCTGGACCGGGTAACTTTAATTGGGCTTGGCAAAATGGAATGGATTTTTGGGGAATTTTTGGGCTTAAAAATCTTTAATTGCAGATGGCCCAACTCTGGTTTTCTTTTTGTGTTATTTTCCTTTTTTCCCTTTTTATTTTGTTTTCTTTTGTATTTTTGTATATATTTTGATTTTATTAAAAATGCTAAAATAAACTCACAATCAACTTAACACTAAAAATTAGATTTCCTAGTTAGTTCCTAATTAAAAAAATACAAACTAATACTAGTTTGAACTAAAAATGCAAAATGGACCATTTTTGTTATTTTCTTTATATTTTGTTCTAAAATAAATTAATACTAATTAATACTAAAATGTAAAATTAAATCCCTAAATGCAAATTTATATTTTTTGTACTTTCATATGAATTATCATGCACAAATAAAAATGCAACCAATTAACACAAAATTCAACAAAATTCACAAAAAAATGTTAAATAATAAAAAAAATTATTTTATTTGAAACTTTTGGAATAATTTACTTAGGGAAAAAATTACGTGCTCACATTGAACGATTTTGTATATCTTTAAGTCTGCTCTATTGTTGTGATTGTTTATTGTGAGTTTTTTCTCGTGCCTTGTCTTGGATTCTCGCACTGAAATTCTTAGGGAATCATTTCCTACACAGAACCTTTTTCAATGAACATCTCCTGATAAATCCTTTATGTGGGCTCTACTTTTTACCTGCTCACATGAACCCTATTGTTGTCGTAATGTTTTAACCAAACATTTTGCTTTGTTGTTGAGAAACGTAATGTGGTGTTTGGTCAATCCTGCAGTCTTTGGTATTGCTTATGCTTATAGTTAAATCCCAATACATTTAGTTCCTATGATCATGCATAGTCGACTGGCTTAAGTTCTGAGTCTGCCTATTCTCTTTAACCTTAAGATATTATGTCTTCCTGCCATGGCACCTTTGCACTTGGGGGTCTTTGTGTTATACTCAGCATGATTTGGCTTCTTATTGATTGATTGATAGGTGTAATTGTCATCCCCTGACTATGACTCTATTTGACCTTCATAACTTAGACTCATAGGTTCAAAATCCGTTTTAGGCTTACTATGTATCATGCACTATTCTGAACTCACTTTGGAAAGCTTAGCGTGTTCATCTCGTATGTGTCTAATATGTTTACCTTGTTAACCCCAAATATCATATCTCCCTAACTCTCTTAATTTGTTGTTCATGTTCAACATGTTATCACCTGCTGAATGACTGAACCTACAGTGTTAGTTTTTCATATCAAACTTACCATGTTGAAACTAAGCCCTGCTGATTCTCCTAGTTTTCATGTTTAATCAATCCTGTTACTCTTGCTTCTAAAAGGAAATATACTTTCTTGTAAATCCTGACATCTAGTCTCTATGGGAGTTGTTGTTAGTAGTTTACAGAATCATTTAAGTGCTTGCTATGTGTGGTTCTTTATTTTATGTAGTTAAGTTGTTAATCTACAATAGAAGGGTAAGTGAGTCTTCCATCCGGGCTTAATATGGGTCCAAGTGTGGGACTGATATGTGCAGTCGATACGCTCCATTGTTTGAGCTGAGTTTGTGTCCGGGTCTGCTATTTGTGTGAGGAATGAGCCCGCTGAAGGACCGGGTAGTACCGAGTTATCTCCTCTTGGGCCTGCTCTATTTTTCTTGCCTACAATCATTTTGATTAAGTAATATTTGAGCTTGTTTTTCTTTTATCTTTGGTCCCGTAATAATTTGTAATCAAATGATTGAGGAGTTTGTGAAATGGGGAAAGTGGGTATACATTAATTTTTGCCTAAATGAGTAGAAAACCTATCCATAGGATTTATGTGCTTCGCTTGATGTTTGTTTAATGTGCTTTAATTTTGTACACTAATAGAAATCATGCCTATAGGAAATCAAATGCTTCACTTAACTGGTCCAATACCCGTACACTATTCAAAGCATGTTGGTTTGAATAAATGTTGTACATGTTTCCATGTCTACTATTGTGCGCTATTAGACACCATGTCTATAGGAACTAAAAGCAAATGACTACTTATTTAGTAATTAGATAGCATGCCTATATGATGCAATAATATATGCCTTTGCTAATGCTCATCGAGATACCATGTCTATAATACTTTAACTAATTAACTAATCGACTACTTCTATTGTTTTATTACATTTCCACCTAGATAACATGCTTATAAGAATAAGTACGATAAAATCGAGTTCAAATATCAATTACTCCCTCCGTTTCAGTTTATGTGAACTTATTTCTTTTCTGGTCTGTTCCAAAAAGAATGACCCCTTTCTAGTTTTGGTAATAATTTAGTTTAAACATACAATTTTACCTTTAATGAGAAGCTTTTATAACCACACAAATACTCTAGGCCCCTTTTTTACTTGTTTAGGACCCCAAATTCCAAAAGTCTTTATTTTTTCTTAAATTTCGTACCCAGTCAAACAAGTTCACATAAGTTGAACCGGTGGGAGTATTAGAAGTTTTGCCTATAAGATACTGTTATCGCTTAGAAAGCATGTATAGGATCAAATGCTGGTAATTCTGAGTTTTCCAACAGTTTTACTGTCCCATTGCGCTAAAAATTTGGCGATCATGCCTATAGGTTTTACAATACCTGTAATCTACAAACAACAACATTGCTTGTAGGACGCTTTAAACTGGGATCACATAGAAGCCATGTCTATAGGACTTAACGCCTTAATTCTAAAACTACCTACTACCTAATATAAGAATCTGCCCGCATGTATTTATTGTTTATGTGTGGAGGCTAACTTGAGTCATCTATTGTCCTTATGTAAAGTCTTATCTATTTTGAATGTGTGGCCACTTTTATCATTTTTATCACCATAAGTAAAGTTTAGAACCACCCAGATAGTAGGTCTAAAGCCTCCTGGACCATAAGCATGAGACGGGTAGTGCACGCATCTGACACAGTTTAAAATTAAAATAGTTTACTTTAGGCAAATAACTTAAACATAGTAATTGGATAATAGGAGATGATAGTTTGTGCCTGCTGAATATATGAACAACCCCTACCCTAAGGAAGTTGTGAAGTATTATTTATATTGCACGAGGTGATCCTTTAGGCTAAAAAATGTAGGAACTCCCCTATTTATATGTTTTTCGTGCCTTATTTCTTTAAACTTAAAATAATTAAGTTGTATCATGTAACCTCTAAAGATTTGTACTGATTATTTATATATAGTTTAATTTTTGTGTGGTTTTCTTTACACTTATTTACATCGTAGTAGAACTTTTAAATTTCTTTTCTTCCCTTGCTTACATGAACACATAGGACAATTATAATCCAATAATCTCACATAGCATAAATTTCAGTTGGGACCCACAATTGTGGACCTCGAAGAGTGCCTGAAACCTTCTCTTTGAGGTAATTTTAGCCCTTACCCAATTTTTGATGGTACAGACTAGTTCTAATCAGATTTATTTGCAAGTAGGTGCCTTAACGCACCTCAAAATCATAAGGTGGTGATTATTCTCTTTTAATAGCCATTTAAAAAAGTTGTGACATGTCTAAACCTGCTTTTGAGAGTAAAAGGACCGTGACAGGGTCGACATGGGAAGAACCTTATCGAGTTTCAGCCATAACCGGTAAAGGTTCGTATGAACTAGAAAAGTGAGATAGGGTTAATATTCCAAGCAATTCAAACATGACTAACCTAAAAAGGTATTACTACTAAAGATTATTATTGATATTGAAAGTATGTGCTGCACTTTTTTACCCTTCAACTAGTTTTTGTCCCAATTATGTTTTTCTGGCAAGATTTTTTAATAAGGCAGCAATGTAAAGCATATGACAAAGGAAGGATCATCGGCAAAGATTCCTTCACTGGAGAATCAACAACCGAAACTCTATTGCCTTTGCTAATGAGTTTGAATAGTTCTGTATAGACCAACTCGTGTGGTAATCAGCCTGTGGATGGTTAAATAATCCTTGTCTTGATAGCATGTCTCGTCTCCCAAGGCTCTCATTAATTCCATTGGCCTCTGGAAACATATTATTTACCCTTCCACAAGATGTTTCTATTAATTAGTAAGAAATGAAAAGCATACTACAAAGGAAGGGTCATCGGTGAATGCAAAACTTCCAATGTCCGGATTCTCATACTTAGTATTTAAACACTAGGGAAAATAATTCATGACAAGGCACTAAACGTATTACGAAGATCGAGGACTGTTAGAACCAGGATCAACGTCTTATCAGAGTTGGGGATTACACGATTAGCCTCGTAGAAATAAATTATATAAGTTAGCCATTAGCACCTTTATTTACTTAAGCAAAAGAATATTTATATAAATTTACTTTTAAAGATAGAGGAAATAAATCAAAGTCCTTTTATTTATATCTTATTTTTTGTCCAAATTATAAGTTAATTTAAGTTAACAAAAACTTCAAATGATTGTGCCAGAATGAACTAGAGATGTCCTCTTCAAGAGAAACATAAACATAATGTACCTCTCTTATGAAATTCTCATAGTAAAAGGTAGACTGCAGATATATTTATGTTCGAAACCAAAAGCTATCAGATGTGAAAAGATTTTTGAAGCTTATTTAGTTAAACAAAAAAGAAAATTTTTTTGCACAACACTTAAACAAAAGAGTTTCTTTTATTAATTAATATATGCCTAACTCAGTAAAGAGTTCTGGTATAGTTATAAAAAGTAAATAAAAAATATAAATATTAGTTCTTGGTGCTAGAATCCGAATGGAGAAAGAGTTTTCGTTTTCTTTATTGGGAGAAAGTTGTTCTGCTTCTAGCTTCAGGCTTTCATCTTCTTCAGTTTCTCCTTCAGTTCTTGATTACTCGGAGTTAGTATTCAAAGAATCTAAAGAAATGGGACAAGCATGGAGGATCCCGTGATCAGTTGTCTCCAACTCCCGGGCGTTGGCAATATATTCATCAATGTTAAAAATGCCTTCTTTGGCCTCCTTCGAGATCTTCCTCTCTGTATGGTAAATGGCGCAGGTCTTCTCGAAGACGATTGAATCTTCTTGGTCTTGGAATTTAGCTTGGAGCTTTTCATTTTCAGCTTTCATAATATTAATTTTGGAATCAAGCTCAACATTGGTGGTCTAGTAAAATTGATTCTAGTCTACGACCCTTTTGAGCCTTTCTTCCATTCTTGCTCCCTTCTCCTCGGCAAGATTTTGGAGCGTAAGGTGGCCTCCAAGTTATTAAATTATTCCATGAAATCATACTCACACTCGTCATCAACAGTATCAACATCACAAAGTTAAGTTAGCCTTTGCAGGTCATCGTACAATTGAGTGGACTCTTGGCTATGGGGCATTCTATATTTCTCGGATTGCTGCAACCAAGCCTCAAGCTCATCCATCAGTGTGATTTTTTGTTTCCAGCACTGGGAGGCGCCCGGCAAGATAACTTCTTTCATATAAAAGCTGATCTTATTCTGAAATAAGTACTTGGTTATCAAAGATCAACCTTTGCAGGCCTTCAGAACCAAGAAGGTTAGCCTGAAGAGCTCAAAGACAAGGTTATTAATTAAAAATATGAAAAATAAAGAATGACATGAAATAGATTTATTAATATATGTTCCAAGCAGTGCACACTATTATTTAGTAGACATTTACCGGAAAGAGAAAAGTTATATTTCTCCAGTATTTTTTTGAGGCCAGCGGCTTCAGATAATTGGAAAGCTCTATGGGCATGGAAGGCACGTGGAATTCATTTGAAACCGTGAAATAAATGTTTCCTTTTCCACTATGGATTTGTGGGGGTAATAGAAAGATGTTTCCTATATTCCCTTGATCGGATGACCGTGGGAGGGAACATTTGTTGTTTGTTTAGTCAGAGCCGATTGAAAGATTGTAGCTGGCGAAAAAAGATATGCAGTGTCCACAAGTTCAAAAGTTGAAGATGAGGAGGTTCAGGGATTGAACTCCTTCAACCAGAAAAAACTGTGGGGATTCAAAAATGGGATGAAGCATTTTTGAGTATGTCCATTTCCCCCCGGAGTTCTTGAACTTCTTCCGGTGTTGGAGTTTGAAGCTCTCCTGGCTGAGCACCCGATTAAGATAACAAAGATCTTTTACTTCTTTGAAGGGGATCCTCTTCGTTATCAGCTCCTTCTTCATCATCAAGGACCACTATGGTCGGTGCAGTTGGTGTTTCTTTTAATCTCTTCTCCTAAGTCCCAACTGAGGAGGGATTTTCTTTTTGGTTTCTTGTTTTTGGGCTGGGGACTTTGGGAGGAGTTGCCTTTACTAGAAGTGCGAGTAGATTAGCAAGTCCTCCTCTGATTAAGAACATTCTGCAGTACTTGTTCGGCTTTCGCAGGGTTATCGAGGATCTCGATGTCGAGGCAAATGATGGATCCTTTCGGAAGTGTTGTGTGATATAAGAAGACGGTTAAATTGCTTCCAGGACATATTGAAAGATTGAAAGAATGGAAGAAGAATCCTTGTTTACCATGGGTTTTTGGCTTTTCACCCATATTTGGGAGCCATTTCTTTCCACCTTTTGGATTCTAGTGTACTAATATCTAGAATCTTCTGTACCCATTGGGTCAGATCTTGCCTTGGTAGATTCTAGTGAGTAGCTAGAGTAAGGAATATATATAGTTTGTAGCGAAGGAAGTTCTTTTGAACATGAAAAGAAAAATATATTGGAAGACTTACGGAAAAGATTCCATGATTTGGGAAAGGAGGGTGATGTGGCGGGGAGGATGTCCCTGGTAGCAATAACAATGAACTATTCTATCCATCCACGTTCATTGTCATTGTAGACGCTAGTGAGAAGAGCGTGATGACCACATTTGCTAAGCCTTAGCACATCCCTACATAAGTTCTTTGGAGAGTAGAGGTTCATCATGTGTGCAAGAGTCAGGGTTCCTCCGATCTCGGAGCACAACTGGCGAAGGCAAGCCATCGTACGCCACACGGAAGGGCCTACTTATGCCAAACATATTTGGTACCTGTGGCAAAACTTTAAGATTATTAGGTTGACTCATTCACCCACTCTCAAAGTGAAAGGGTATGTATAAACATAAATGAACCCCAATTTGGAGAAAATTACCCTTTATACCTCACTGGGAGTGAGGATTTCAATATTTTTCTAATGACAATCATCCTTCACGACAATAATTCTAGGAGGACGGACGAAAGAATGATACATGTTAACATGCTAGTGTCTGTAACTTTTGGGATTTATATGTTCTTTTTGTTCTTCAAGGTCGGATTTCATGCTAAGGTGAAGAGGTATGATAGTGTTTTTGATTAGAGGTTCAAACTCGACATTAACCTCTTTGTTTTTGTTCTTCTTTGGACCTCCATGAAAGAGAAGGCTAGAATTCTCGAAGGCAGAAGTGCTAGAAGATACGATGGCGAGAATTTTATGAAGAAAAATTTTACTAAAGAAGTTGAAGTTTGCATTAGGGTTCCAAGATAAATCTAAAAAGAAGAAGAAGAAGAAGAAAAAGAAGAAGAAGAAGAAGAAGAAGAAGAGGTTGTATAAGGTAAAGAGTTAAAATAAGGAGTAGTAGATAAGTTATAGACAACAAAAATTGTGGTCATGATTACCTCAAAAACTAGCAAAAATACTTGTTGAATCATGGAGCAACACATGTTCGAGTGATTAATACGAGAAGATGTGCGTTCTTTCAAGTGTTAGAGGCCGTTCAAGAAATGTTTCGCTAAGAAAGTAACTCTTACCTACTTCCTGATGATACTAAGTTGTATCACCGGAAAGTAGGGGGTACTGGCAAATTAAGTGAAATGTGGAACTAAAGACAAGTGGGGTGTGAGTTAGCAAATAACTGACACCGAATGCAAGTATGTGACCAGTGTTGATGAATCTTGAAGGCAACATAGCCGACAATAAAGTCTCAAAGATTTGATATTGGATACCATTCAATGAGCAGCTGTTACAGAGAATATCAACACTTATAGCCAACTGTTATGCAACAATTAATGATGGATTTATTCTCATTCAAGAGGAGCTTAATTTTGGAATCTTGTCTCCCTAAATAATGCTATAAATAAGAGAACTAACATCATTTGGGTGAGAGGAAATATTCTGTACACAAAAAAGCTATACTCTGCTCTCATTTTATACCATTTTTCTTAGTCTTTATTCTTGAATATTGTTCTCGTCTTTGCCACTGGAAAGGTTAAGTTCATAGTTAGGATTATATTTCCCTTAATTTTATTTCATATTATTATTTATTTTCTTGTTCATTTCGTACTTAGGATCAAATCGATTTACTTGTCTATAAATGACGTTACAAACTCAATTGTACTGTTTTGCAGGTAAACAATTAGGTCATGAATCTTTAGACTACTAATCCCACCATCATATTTATGAGAACAATCTCAAGGCTCAAGCTCAATCAAGATTTGTCCGCCAAAAATCCATTCGATGAACTCTCATTGAAAGTATTAGCTTGACATACTACACTCTTGCCCTCAGGGGCGGATCTACATGGCACCCACTAGAATGGTAAAATTATTATATATTTATGTTGAATTTTTCTTAATTTAGATTAAATATTTGATCATTACACTTGCAATCACAAAATAGACGAAGGTGCCATGGCTGGTAGACCTTTCTTAAAGCTTTTCTCACGTGCAAAACCTAAGTTTGAATTTATCTTGTATTGCCTGACTCCCCTTTTTCTTCGTGCTTTTTATTTCCTTTTGTTTTTCGACTACCTACCAATTTCCTAATTTGTTGATTGATTTTTTTAATATTTTTTCTCTATTCTATTATTTAAGATGTGATCTCTAGGAAAACGCTTAAAAAAGAGACTGCTAAATCTTAATATCCCTCCTAATTCTCATGTTTAATCAATCCTATCACTCTTGCTTGTAAAAGGAAAATATACTTTCCTATAAATCCTGTCATCTAGTCTTTATGGGAGTTGATGTTAGGAGGTTCCATAATCATTTAATTGCTTGCTATGTGTGGTTTATTAATTTATGTAGTTAAGTTCTTAATCTACAATTATTGGGTAGGTGGGACTGGCATTTGGGCTTGATATAGGTCCAAGTGTGGTCCTGAGATGTACAATAAATACGCTCCAATGTTTGAGCTGAGTTTGGGTCTAGGTCTGATACTTGTGTGAGGAATGAGCCCTTTGAAGGCAAATGCAGTACCTCTTTAGGAACTCAAATATATAATTTTCTCCTAATTCCATACTCAAAATCGTGGCTAAAATCCAAGATTTATAATTTTCTAGGTTTCCAACCAACCCCAATATTTCCTCTAATTTCCATGCTTAAATCCATATATAATTGATATATTTTAACTCAAAAGTGATAGGTATGACTTACTTAATCATTCACGATAAAATCCCCTCTTGAAGCTCCCCAAAAATCGCCCATGCCATGAAGAAATGAGATAGAATTGGCCAATCCCCGACTTTAAAATGACATTCTGCCTCCAGGGATTTCCGCTTCTGCGAAAAAATCCCGCTTCTGCGAAACCTGCTTCTGCGAAAAATGATCCGCTTTTGCGGTCCCTGGGCTCCAGCCCATCTTCGCTTCAGCAGAAACCAAACCGCATCAGCAGTTCCGCTTAAACGGTCCAAAAGCCGCTTCTGCGGCTCCTTCCCAAGCCGACCTTGCCCGCTTCTGCGACCCTTCCTCCGCAGATGCGGTCCAGCTTCTACGGAACCTTGACTGCATCTGTGGTCCTCAAGCCTTAGTCAAAAACCATTTCTACGGCCACCCGTTCTCTTTTACGGTCAACCAACCGCAGAAGCGAAAATACCAGCAACCAGATGCCTTCAGCTAACTTCAAACTCCAATTTCGATTCGTTAACCATCCGGAATCCGTCCGAGGCCCCCGGGACCCCAACCAATCATACCAGCCCATCCCAAAATACATTATGGACTTGCTCGAGGCCTCAAATCACATCAAACAACGTTGAAATCATCAATTGACCTCCAATCCAAGCTTTATGAACTTTGAACTTTTCAACTTCTACTTCCGATGCTTAAACCTATCAAATCACGTCCGATTGACCTCAAATTTTGCACACAAGTCATATTTGACATTGATGAGTGGCGATTTTACCACTCATTCT